>JAKTVL010000050.1:0-80007 GCA_030557175.1 Petasospora japonica
TTTTTTTTTTTTTTTTTCAAGAACCATGTGTAGTGTGCTGCAGCGGCGTGCTGTGCTGGTGCGCTGTTCCAGCACTTTCATTCCTGCGAAATATAGTCTACAACGCAACTAGGCATTTGATGGATTGGTTGCATCTGGCAAAAAAAAAGCATCTATCGGACTGTGTGTTGCGTTTGGTAGGACGTAAGAGATATGCCTCCATTGTAAATGGGGCAATATGTGATGCGTTTGTTCTCAGGCACCAGATTGGATCTGAGCAAAGAAGAGGGGCATCCCTGCAAAACCTACGGTCCTCTTCGAAATGGTCATCGTTGCTACGGGATAAATTGCGGTTTGCAATGCCAGTGAGTGAAGTATATACTTTCGTAAACTCATAATTCTCATACCATCTTTATCTATTAGAGAGTGAGGATTTCGAAAATGAGTGAACTCTATTATCCGTTTGTGTTGGTATTCCGTATATGTCAACGACTCCTGCGCCCGTCAAGAAGGCAATGCCCTCAAGCCTCAAAGTGCAAGGCCCTAATCCGACTTGGTTCTTGTGAATCTTGACATAAATCTGCGTACAACTGGCTGGTTGGCTGGGCTCATCACGCTTTTCAGAACAAGCCGGCGATCATCGCGCAGCACGATCCAGAACCTTGGTCCAAGAATACAGTGAGCACATCCACATGGAATATGCAACTTTTTCGCTGTTTAAAGAATGCGATGACATGTCAATTGGCCAACAGACTAAGCATACTAGCGCTGGCAGCTCTGATTTTAGGTCCCTCGGGCACCTGAAATATGACAGATCACACTGTTGATCGGCTTGCAGGGGATGAGGACGGTCGCATAATGCTGGTGTTAGTGAGGTACCTGTTCTCGCACAAGTAATGATACAACTAACTTGGGAGGCCGAAGCCCGTGGGTTTTGTCAACTGTCACGCAACGCAAGCTATTTCGTGCTGGTGCAGCCCACAATACAGGAAGGCTCTTGTAATCAAGTCTCGCGGTTGTCATAGATGAGCAGCGTCGTCGCGCCGCAGACAAACAATAAGAATACAGGCACCAAAATTAAAATTAAAAATTAGGTTCATTGACTACGAGACATTTTGCTTTCCTACCATGGATGTTTTACGACCGAGCTTCCCCCCCTGTACAAGAGCAAGATTGGCCCGCCAGAGACATTGGAAGCGGTGGTTCAACACGAGGCGCTCCGCCCACCTTGCCGCCCCCGCTCGCTATCAGCTCAATCAAGAGCCATGGCTACCCTTGCAAAGCATCCCCGAGTTACTGGTCAGCCAATTTGACCTCGTCTCTACTGTGGGGAATTGAAGACGTATGTCTGTTCACAATGCGAAGCAGGAAAAAACAAAAATAACCGGTGCATGTACAACTGACGACGGGTGGAGGGGCGCATATTCACAACTAGCAAACCTCAAAAAGAACAACGCACGGGACTGTGAAGAGATCGGTCTAGAGTGGCAATCCATCTAGTTGGCGTACGAGGGCTCTCCTAAAGTGTCTGACAACTGGCTCTATAAATAGGGCCTCAACAGTTGGCACTCATATCCCCGTAAATAGTATACAGGGCTTGCGCTATCCTGTAGCGAGCCGACGGGTTCGAGCCATCAGACTGGAGCTGCAGACTTGTACATCGGAAACCTCAATAAGACCTACGCGCCTGCCATCCCGGCACTTCATAAGAGGACCTGGCCTCGCTACAAAGAGGAGGGGCGGGCGAGTGCAGCAAGATCCCACGTCTGAGTCGGAGTATAGCAGTAGCAGTAGCCAGATACTCAACCACACACACCTCCCACTTAATGGTCTTGGAGATTGCGCGCGCGCACACACACAACCAACGCGAATCTGGATAAAAGGGTCTCACTCGGTCCCGTCATAGCGAGAAGTTGTGTGTATGTGTGTGTGTGTGTGTGGCTCCCGGTTCGGTTCCTCTAAGAAAGTCAGACCCGCATGATTGGCTCAACGGAGGGGGTCTCACCAAGTTGCACCTTTACGCCCCTAAGACACACACTAGACCTCCATCCGAGCGCTACACGGGAATGCGGCCCTCCTGCCCGATATGGCTGTCCAGAACACCCCTATTAGTCACCGGTGCTACCACAATCACTACCACTACCACCCTCCTCGAGCCGCCGGCGCTACCGCCGCCGCGGCAGCCTGAACACACCCACGCCAATGGCGGACGGGCATTTGCCCAGTTGAGCAGCCCTCAAGGCTCGGTGCGCGCACGCACAGAGCCTTTCCCTCCAACATCGCGCTCGCGACTGGCCAGACCGTCATGCGCAGATCTGCGCGCCAATGCACATGGCGGTACTGATGTGCGCCAGTTTTTCGCGCTCAAGGGCCACTATTCGGTGCATTTTACGGATGAGGCCTGGCCGCGAAAGCAGGCTGCAGGCCTCTTCTGGTAAGAGCAGAGACTGCATTGGGGAGACGTTGATCGGCCAGTGCGCGAGAAGCCGGCTGTGGCACCGTCGTGCCACAGAATTGAGCTGCGCCCTCCACACAGAGCTCCTCGCCAGGACGATGAGTGTCCAGCAAAAAGAACCCGGCGACCCATCTCCAAAACTGTCGCAGTAGATCTAAGCGCGCGTCTGCGCGGATATGCATACGCTGCAGCATCCAGTCGAGATTTTTTTTTTCTCCATTTCGCGTGCGCGCGCGCGCGTGCTGCGCACGCTGTGCTCGGTGGACCTCTCTAGCTGTGCACCGCTGCGTGCTCTCGACCAGAGCTGTTCAGCTGTTCTGTAGCGCATGGGCCCCGAGCCCCCGTTTATATATCCAACAGCCCCCCTCTGCCTCTCTCCAGATGTAATCCTCGCTGTCTTGTGCGCCGTTTCTGCCCATAATCCACCGCAAACCGACCCTTACTCTTCTTCCCTGTTCTACACCATCACCAAGCATAGAGCCACACACTCACACGAACCGCACAGCCAACAACATCCCACCGGAGACATCGCCCGACGGAGACCCAGAGTCGCACAGAGTCGCACGAAAGAACAGCCTACACATTCCCCTTGCACGATGACCAGAGAGAGTTCTCTAGAGTACTCGTCGGCACTGGCTCTAACAGTGTCAAACAACTCGTCGCTGAGATCGTACGCTTCGTCACTCGCCGAGTCCACAACCACAAAGACTTCGATCGGCTCAAGGATAAAGAGCGTTGTGTCACGTAAACGCTCCAAGTCGCTAATCTCTATGAGCAGCGCGGAGTCCCAGCAGCAGCAGCAGCAGCAGCAGCAGCCTACCCCACCGTTGGCACAAACGCCTATTGTTCACAAAATGACACGAAACAAATCCCTCTCCTCCAAACTCCATGCATTGACTACATCCTCAGCACACTCGAATGCAAGCACACGGGATAACTCGATCTCTTCGCTAAGTGACTGTGATATCGACTTCCCAGTGACCCCAGTGTCACCACTGTGCCGCATTGAGGAGGATAGCGCAGAAAAGACTGGGGCCTTCCCTGGGGGAAATGCAATGCTTCAGAGTGTACGTTACATTACTGCTTCAGAGAAGCAGAGAACTCAGAGTGCAACTTCATTGGATAGCAAAAGCCATGTCGAGCTCAGTGATAAGGTTTTGGATGACATGGCAGATAGCATCATGGATCAGGTGCAGAACTCTATTGTTGAGTGGACAATTTGAATATTGATGAGGATATAGGAACGAAAAAAAAAGGAGGGGAGGGGAGGTAAAGAAGAAGGAAAGGAAAACGAAGAGAGAGAGAGGATGAAGAAGACGGAAGATTTCACCCAGATGTGGAATCTTCCCTCATGGAGAAGTCCTTTGGGAATTTCCCCATTTTACATTTCATGTCATTGGCTCGTTCTGATATGGCTGGTCCCTAGAAGAATAGTGACAATGGCCGCTTGCTAGATTAGGTTTGTTCAAGAAAGTTTATTGGCTTTTTTTGTTGGCTTTGGTTATTCTTTTCTGCTTTTCTATATAATGACCTGTTTTTACTTGTTTTATTCATGACCATCTACTGTTTTATTACGATTGTATGCCTCTAAAGATTATTTCTGTTATTATTGCAATCTATTAGTAAACGAATGTTTTTAACCCCTCCTCCCTGAAACTAACCTTCAAGGTCCTTCTTACTCATCAGCCAAACTTTAGACAAACCACATGAACCACTGATTGCACCAGCACCTAAATACACCAATGGATGTAGTTTGAAATGTAAGGCGTCAATGTTGACACAAACAAAGTCAAACGATAATCTCACAAGATCTAGTGTGATAATCTTCTCCTGGTGTTTGAGCTCCCTAAGCTCCTCCACCAAGGCACCACCGCTTAGGGAGGACTTGTTATTAAACTCGTGCATGAGCTGCTGTCTTAACGGAGAGCTTCCAATACCTTCCACAAGTTTCTTAGATAAAAGGGAAGCTCTTTGCCTCACTTGATGTTGAATGTTGATCTGTACTTGACGGTCCTTGTTCTTTTGTAGTTTACACCAATTTGTCTTCCAGCCAAGAAGAACATCAGCATACCAAGCCCATGAGGCCTGTTGTGATATAAATTTCTTACTTTTCTGATTTGTCAGTACGTTCAACTTGTAAAGTAACTCAAGCTCATCAAATATTCCGTACCATAAGTTGATCAAATCTCCCAAAGAATCCTCATTAAGATAAATACGAGTAAAATTCACGGCATTAGGATTCTTAAAAAATTGATCAAATTTCGAAAGAAATCCCTGAATTCGATATGGAGTTCCACCGAATCTTAGAGAATATCTGAATGCACTTAAATGTGCAGTGATGAATCCAATTCTCTTCTCAAGCATTGTTGAATTGAGAAATAATAGCAGTTTCAAATATCTCAAAGGTGTCTTATAATGTTGCCTTGGATCCAAAGAAAGATTAGTGAACTTCTCATTGATAACAAATCTCCTGGTAGTACTCAAATAATACTTCACAATATTGAGGACATAAGCACAAACTTTGGCCAATCTGTCTTTACCCCCAACTTGTGCCAATACAGCCTTATAGATATCAGACCTAGACAATACTTTCTTCACCTCTTGATTACGCAGCTCTTGACCCAACGAAATAACAGAGCTGCCTAGACCATCATCGCTTGGAGTGGTTTCAGGTCCAGGTTTTGTTGGTGATAATTCCAACGACGCGGGTATCGTTTCTTCTTTATGGGCTCCCTTAAATGGGGTTGGCATCGGGGATTGTAATTTGAGGTTGAGATAGTTGTTGGTCTCTGTGAAAACGTTGGGACCGTCCAGGACATGTGCGGTATAATCCATTATGATGACAACTAAATCCAAGTGTCAATATCACCTTAATACTATTCGGAATAAGTGATGGCCTTGCGAGCTGTGCCTGATATGACTCGACGCGTCTGTGTGACGCTTTTCATCGCAGGCCCCGCCCACGGCCAAATTGAGCATAATCAGCAGTATATTCTGGTATTTACGCCAAGAGTTTCTGCCCTGGGACCTCGGTTGGCCTTTCGCAACTTTCCGCTTGGCGGGGTGAAAAGTCATCCTCCAGCGTAAATTTCAGAACGCTTCCACTATAAAGTGTAACGTCCTTCTAGGAAGGGACTTTGACACTCACATTAAGTTAGACATCACCACATTTGGAGCTGCAAGTTGATACAACATTAATCCTAAGGAATTTCAGAAATTGGTGGCTACTTCCATGCAGTGAGAGTGCCATCGTGGCTAGATCATGGCTTCTCATGCTCCATCGGAAAAGTGCCATGAGCCAAAGGATTGATCCTCAACTATAGCACTTTTATTTCAACACCTATCGGAAACGTGCACGTTATTGATTCAGGAACCGGCTTTTCAAAATAGGGTCAATAAATGTACATAGAGTTAATTAAGCTCATTTCATGTGAGGCCAAAAGAACGGGGTGAAGGGCATTGCATGACACTACTGAAGTGGTAGGTACAGGCCACTATGGTAACCTGATCACTGATATCGCAACGCTTCTAACGAAAATGAAGGATCTTGTGTCTTTTAGTGTCCCAGAAACAAAAAAAAAATATATCACTTCTGAATCATATCAAGCCTACAGGCCGATTCCGAGATATTGCGATCAACAACAGAATGGTTAAGAGCTTAGTGTACCGAACATCCTCTAATGCGACAACTGTTCATTTCATGTTGCAGCCTGCCCAGAACACTTGAATTTGATACTCATATGCTTGAAGTAGCCATGCATTTTTAGGTGCTAACGGTGTCTTCAAGCTCCTGCGACATGATGCTTGTGTTGCGCTTTGTTCTGCTAGGGTTATCCAAATAATCTTCCCCAGTTTGTGCGACAGGTGTGAAAGGTTGCCGTCTATATGCAACGGCAGGTACACTGCTTTCTCCTCTGTTCACACTCAGTATGTCCTCTTAGTAGACGTGGGGCGTCTTAATGTTGCGGAGCATCTGCAACTCTCTGCCCCGTCATACCTGAAGATGCAAAACGGTCGAGCATGATGGTACACGCGAGAGTTTGGCAAGGGCACCCATCGTCTACGGCTTTTGGAGACGAAGCTAGTGCACTAGTGCACATCCCACATCCCTTCTTCTTTTAGAACCCTGACTCAATCACTGTATTTATGGAGGGTGCTTAAAGAAGAAAATAGTGATAAAGATATTTTCTCTCTGATCTGGTTAGAGTAATAACTGTTTGCCATGAAAGTCTTTTGTGTCAACGTCTTTTGGCACAACTGATGCTTGTCCGGAGCACTTTCCCAAAGCGGTAGGACGCCGGGAAGGGGCCCTTTTCGAAGTTTTTGCCCTCTTTCAAATCAGTCTCTCGAGCTACAAACAGCAGTCTCTAATCTAACAAAGAAACCCCTTCACTGTCCAGAACCCATTACGAATAACTTTCATATCTGTTCGGGAACATCTTCATTGACTTTCAGCCTCTGACCTCTCACACAATCACCTATCTTCACCACGTACCAGAGCTCACATTTACCAATCCTTTACCTCACTTCACCCCTGCTCGTGTCCCCAAAAGATCTCATACTTTACAATGTCACAAGACAAGCCCATAGAATTGTCTCCTATCAAGAAGGAAAAGGAGTTTCTCACTGAGTCTACGCGTGAAGTGGCGGCCACTCCAGACATCGACACTCGAGACTCCTTCGAGATCGAATTAGAATCTGCAGAGTCTCAGTCGACTCGATTCGCATTCACACGAGATTTTGCAACGACTTTGTTTGTTCTTTGGTTTGGCAACTTCTTGACTAGTTTGGATGGTACTATTGTGTCCACAACTATGTCCAATATTGCCGCAGATTTCAACCAAAGTAATTTGGTCACTTGGATTGCCACCTCATATCTTCTCACTTCTACAGCGTTCCAACCGTTATACGGAAAAACTTCGGATATTCTTGGCAGAAAAGAGCTTCTCTTGACAGCACAAACCCTTTTTTGCTTGGGCATCTTCCTGTCAGCGCTAGCAGTAAATGTTCAAACTCTAGCCTTAGCCCGTGCTATTGCAGGTATGGGTGGCGCGGGTATTTATGCTCTCTCCAGTATCATTATCAGTGACCTTGTCCCCCTATCTCAGAGAAGTATATACATGGGTTATGGTGGTCTTGTTTCAAGTACATCACAAATGCTTGGTGGCCCAATAGGAGGATTATGTATCGTTACTATTGGATGGAGAATGATGTTCTTGGTTCAAGTTCCAATGTTGTTGATTTGCATTGGTCTCTTATGGCTCAAAGTTGATATCAAAGTTGAACATATCCCAGAAGGAAAAGAAAAGTACTCAAAGGAAAATTTGAAAAGGATTGACGTCGGAGGTATTATTACTTTGAATCTTGCTGTCTCTGCAATCATTTTCCTGTTATCTACCGATGAGTACACCACCACAACTTACAGGGTCATTTTTTCCCTTCTCCTCATCACGTCCCTTATTGGATACGTTTATGTGGAGAAATACATTGCTGTTGAGAAGATCATTGACCCAGAGATCTTGAAGGGACAAATAGGTGTTCTCGGTCTCATCAATGGTTTGAGTTCGCTGTCTGTGTACATGGTTCTCTTCATTGTTCCACTGTACCTTCAGGTTGTCCAGGGAGTGTCTGTCACAAGTATTGGGTTTTATACTATGTTCTTTGTTATCTCCACGGCTGTCAGTTCTCTCATTGCCGGATATTCTATCCGCAAGCACGACAAATCTGAAGCAGATACCATGGTATCAAGTGTTGCCCAATCATTAATGTACTTCATTATCCAGACCATTGGATTCGTTATACTACTTGTCACAGTCTCCCAGGCCGCACCGAACTCCTCAGGACTTCTATGGCGGTGTATGATCCTTCTATCCATGGTCATTTCCGGTTATGGAGCTGGAGGTTACTTTGTCGGTGTCAGCATTTTTGTTATTGGAAAAGCTGGAAAAAAGGGACAAGCGAGTGCTAATACAGTGGTGTCATTAATCAAACAGCTTGGTAATGTGCTTGGTGTGTCCATTTCATTTTCTACGTACACAAAAGCTATCTCATCAGAACTGCATGACTACTTCCTCCATAGTGATGCCAACTACATCCAGAATCTGGTCGATGACACCAACTTCATCAGAAACGGCCTACCTGCTGAGCATTTGATTTCCGTCTTGAATATTTATAGAGCCGGAATCACCAAATCTTTCTATCCACCGTTGTTCCTTTCCCTGTTTGGTCTCTCTGTGATGTTTATTTTGCATCGCCGTGTCAAGCAGGAGTTCTTCCAATGAAGCTGGAGCACCTCTGCGGGGCCTCGATCGCTAAACAGTTCATAGATATTCAATATTCAAAAATTATCAACCCGTCTCGTAGTTAGATTTTACCGGATCGATCAGTTGGCTTTAGCCGCCACAAGGGGAGCGGAAGATGAATAAGAGTCCCATAATCTAAGATTTCAGGACAATCGCGTTCTGGGGGCCTGGGGACGGCGGCGGTTCCGAGATTTCCTTGGAATCATAATCCTCTATGCAAGCTTCACGATACACCCAATCGCACAAAACACGGTCTAACGCTCTGAAGATACTTCTATGGGGATTTTTTGTTTGTCTCAACATCTGAGTGACCCAAACCATCCTTCAAGTTTTACTGAGCAGGCACACAACACGTTTTCTGGTACTCCGAGCACTGCGACACAAATGCACAGACTTCAAGAGTCGTCCTCTGAGGGACTTCTCAGGTTATCTCAATATCCTCGTGCAGCTCTCCAAGACTCTGGGATAGTCATAAAGGACCAGATCGGACTCTCTTCAGCTGGTAGCGGAGTCTGTTGCGGACTGGCGCCATCAAAATATAATGATTCACCACGCGTCATTCCCTACGAGGACGTCTTGAGCGCCACTGTCGTTGATAGTTCTGACAGCTCGGATAATCTCACAGGATCCGTTGTCGCCATAACATTTGCAATAAGGAGGTCTGACCATCTAATCCCTATTACTCAAACTCTTGCATTGGATAACGAATCACCAAGTCATGTCTTGGAGGAGATATATCAACGGAGTTATCCAGGAACGACTCCAAAAAAGAAAATCTTGGTTGTCGTGAATCCCCATGGTGGTAAGGGAAAGGCACTTGATAGTTTCCTAAACAAAGCTAAACCTATTTTGGATGCTGCAGAATGCCATGTTGATGTTTTCAAGACTAAAAGAAACAAACATGCCGTGGAAATCGCTAGGGATATGGACATTTCCAAATATGATATAGTCGCCTGTGCTTCAGGAGATGGAGTTCCTTATGAAATTTTTAACGGTTTCTATCAAAGAGAGGATAGAGTTGAGGCATTGAATAAAATTGCAGTGACCCAATTGCCTTGTGGTTCTGGTAACGCCATGTCAAATTCATGTCATGGAACTAATGAACCATCATTTGCCGCATTATCAATCGTGAAATCCAAAGTTGTGAACATTGATTTAATGGCAGTGACCCAGGGAGGTCTGACCACTGTTTCATTCGTATCGCAAACATTTGGAATCATCGCTGATGCAGATATTGGTACCGAGCATCTGCGGTTCTTGGGCCCTATCAGATTTGATATCGGTGTGGTGCAAGGCGTACTTCAAAAGAAGGCATATCCTTGTGAAATCGCTATCAAATATCTCGCAAAGGATAAGGGTGATTTAAGGGTTCACTACAATGAAGAGTCCCGTAATGTCGCTGACAAGAATGGTACTATGATCACGGAGGAGAACTTGCAATTGAAATACTCATCGACTGACGAGGTACCAGATGATTGGGAATATGTCGACCCAGAGTATTCACGTTCGATATCTGTGTTTTACACGGGCAAAATGCCAGTGATATCTCCAAATGTGAACTTCTTCCCAGCATCTTTGCCTAATGATGGAGCCATTGACCTTGTGATGATGAGTGCTAACACTTCACTCGCAAAGACACTTCCAATCTTCTTATCGGTGGACTCCGGTAAACACGTGAATTCTCCTGAAGTGAAACATTCAAAGATTCTTGCCTATAGGCTGATCCCAAAGGAAGGCAAGGGATTCCTCTCCGTTGACGGAGAAGAGTATCCGTTCAAAGAGTATCAGGTTGAGGTCCTTGCCAATGCGGGAAAAACGTTGGCCAAAAATGGTATGTACGTTGAAACTGGCTTCTAATCTACAAGGGTAATAAATGTTGACTGCCTAGGAAGTCCTAATCATTTGTAATACCCCTATCCCCCACACACAGCCAAGAATCCGATGCGCCCCAGATGCGGGCCTCTCTGCTGCCAATTTTCGCCGTGCAAAACAACCTCTTTGTGGAAAAAGTGTTCGTAATAAGCAGTTGAGGGCGACATATTTTGATGGTCGTTTCACTCTTGGTGATCAATTTGAATTATCTAGCGGTTTCCGTGTTTGGTCACTGCGGAGACAGATATTTTCGTGCCGATTTTGCTAATCTTTGATCCTTTATTAGCCTGCAGAGCAGTGAACAAGACACAAAACCGCAATGGAAGACTCAGAACTCCAGGCGATCAGAGCAGCAAGGCTCAAAGAGCTTCAGAAAAACGCTGGACAGGGTGGCTCAGAAGAGTGGGTATTGATTCCGTGATTGCTAAAGACAGTCTTTTTCTTTGCCATTACTGTTTACTAACTCTGCTTGGCAAAAGAGGGGGCCGCTCGGGGTTGAATCCAGCGCTCGACCAAGTTCTTGAGCCCGCCGCCAGAGAAAGACTCTCGCGTGTCAACATGGTGAGACCTGACAGAGCGCAGGCCGTGGAACAGTATATCATGAGATTAGTTCAGAGTGGGCAGGTTAGAAGAAAGCTTGGTGAGGATGACATTGTGGAGATTTTGAACGGAATTGCTAGGGATGAGCAGAAGAAGAACGAGACCAAAATCGTCTTCTCTCGAAAGCAGACCATTGACGAGGATGAGGATGATGAAGACGACTTCTTTGACTGATCTCTCACTATATCGCCACAGATACTTCTATGGGTTAATACAAAATGGGTTTGGAAACAATGCCATCTGAGAGACAGGATGAGTCCTCTGGCCTGTGTAGGAAGCTAGACGCGCATCGTGGAACCTCGCACTATGCAACAAATACCCTTTTAAACTTACGGTATCCAGTTAGATCTATTGAATGTTCCGGCAGAGTCAGGTAATATGACACCAGGTCGGCCAATCAACAAATTACAGTATTTGAAGTGCGGCAGCACGTCTGAGAGCCCATCTCTCGATACCCGCCGCTTGTCCCGATCCGGCAAGCCGAAGACGCGCTAGTGGTATTTTTCAGGCGCGCCCAAGCCTAGGGCCTCGTCCTTCCAAAAGCGGATGCTCCATGCGCCATCCCCAGAAGCTGATATCGCAGATATATAAGGACAGGAGGCAGCCCCATGCTGCTGAGCTTCCCTTGGGGCAACTAAGAGTTAAGAAGGACATCGAATTCAATACAATGGCTCTCCACCCATTCGACTCCATCACTGATGCAGAGGTAAGACTTACCAGCAAGCTGGTCAAGGACATTCACCCAGGACACAAGATCCACTTCACTCAGCTTGACAGATTGGACCCGCCAAAGAATGACATGATCAAGTACCTCGACGCTGAGCGTGCTGGAGGCGCTCTCCCAAGCATTCCAAGAAGAACTTATGCCTACTACTACTTGGACTCCAAGATGCCAGTCCACAAGGCTCTTTTGAACGTCTCATACGGCCATGTCATCACCCACCAGGTCGTCACCAGTGCAAATGCTGCCCCATTGTTACCGGAGGATATGCTGCACTTGGAGCAGGTTTGTTATGCCCACCCAGCTGTCAAGGCAGAGGTTGCTAAACTCAACCTTCCATCCAACGTTCAGCTGTGTGTTGATCCATGGATGTACGGTACTGACTCAGATGACGTGAAGGAACCGTTGATCCAGTGTTACGTCTACCTGAAGGTTAACCATCCAGACGCCAACCACTACTCTCTTCCAGTCAAATTCTCTCCAGTGTTCAAGCTGCTCACTGGTGAGTTTGTCAGAATGGACTATCTCCCAGGTGGAGCCGATGAGAAGACCGTTGCAACTCACGCATGGAACCGTGTTGATGCTGTTGAGTACCACCCAGACTTGAGCGGTGAGACAGTTCAGAGACCGATCAACCCTCTCGTTGTTTCTCAGCCAGAGGGTACCTCTTTCACAGTTGACGGTGGAAAGATTACTTGGCAAGGCTGGGAATTTAGAGTGGCTACCAATGTCAGAGAAGGAATTGTTCTTTATGACGTTTGGTTCAAGGGTAGATCACTCTTCTACAGAATTGCTCTTAACGAGATGACTGTGCCATACGGCGACCCAAGAGCACCATTCCACAGAAAGCAGGCTTTCGATTTGGGTGATTGTGGTTTCGGTGCTAACGCTAATCAGCTTGGTTTGGGTTGTGACTGTCTCGGTGTTATCAAGTACTTGGACACTCTTAGAATCGACCGTGATGGTTCTCCGATCAAGCTTACAAACACTGTTTGTATGCATGAGCAAGATTATGGTATCATGTACAAGCATGTGAACTACAGAAACGGTCACTCCATCGTGACCAGAAGAAGAGAGTTTGTTGTTCAGACCATTGCCACTGTCGGTAACTACGAGTACATTGTTAACTTTGTCTTGGATCAGGTCGGTGCTATCACTGTTCAGGTTAGAGCCACTGGTATCTTGTCCACTATGCCAATTGATGAAGGTGTTGACGTTGAGTGGGGTACCAAGATTGGTCCAGGTGTTATGGCTGCTTACCACCAGCACTTGCTCTCCTTCAGATTTGATACCAGAATTGACGGTGACAAGAACACTGTTGTTTATGATGACTACGTTCCAATGGAGGTTGATCCAGTTCTTAACAAATACGGTGTTGGTTACACTCAAAAGAGAACAATTGTTGACAAGGCTTCTCACGTTGAGCAGTCTCCATTCACGAACAGAACTTACAAGGTCATCAACGAAGGTGTTATCAACAAGATCACTGGTAAGCCAGTTGGTTACAAGTTTGAGATGCCAGCTAAGCAGGTGATGATTGCTACGCCACAGTCTTGGAACGTCAAGAGAGCCGCTTTTGCCACTAAGCAATTCTGGGTTACTAAGTACAAGGATGACCAGTTGTACGCTGCTGGTGAGTTCACCAACCAGTCCACTAAGGACACTGGTCTCGGGGAATGGGCTGATGGTACTACCAACGTTAGAAACACTGATACTGTTGTGTGGTGTACTTTGGCTTTGACTCACCCTCCATCCACAGAGCAGTTCCCAGTTATGCCATCTGACTTCATGCAGTTCCTCGTTTCTCCATCTTCCTTCTTTGAGAGAAACCCAGCTTTAGATGTGCCATTGGCTAACAACGGTTTCAACAAGTCCAAGTACTTTGAGGAGACCAATCAGTCTATCATAAGTGCTGAGGCTAAGGCTCCTTGCTGCAAGACCAACCTTTAATTGAGCGAGATCTTCTAAGTCGTCGATATATATGGTAATATGTGTTTCTTTCTAATTGGGTATTTATATTTCGTGTTTTTCTGCATATACGTTTAATTCATAAGGGTTTGGTACAATATTTGTAATATTCCATTTATAATGAGGTGGTCATTAGCCATTAATATCTATTCGTTTGTGGATGATAAACAATACTAAGCAAATGCTTGCCGAGCCATAGCCTGTCTTCTTAATCTTTGAAGCGCCGGAGAGTTTGTGTGGGCTTCTATATCATAGATTACAGGATAGTTCTTGTCGCCATATGGTCGTTCTCTCTTCACTTTAGCATAAAATTCTTCATCGATGAGGTAATCGTGTAGCTCCTTCCAGTCTTCATCTGCGTCCAAAGATCCGTCAATAGCATTGTAGTTGTTTGACTGTGAGGGTGAAACTTCATTAATGAGGCCTCCATTCTCCTTTGAGTCAATTGTAAGAACTGAATTGGCATATATTGCTCTTGTGGAAGTCGTGGTTGAGCGGATAGAGTTTGCACGTGGGCGTTGAAGTAATGGAGTCTTTGAGTGTGGTGATTGCGCTTGCGCTTGCTGCATCTGTTGCTTGGGAAGCCAGTATCTGTTCTTGCCAGAATCTGAAAACCTGAGACCATCATTGAATCTTGCCATACGGGAACGTGATAGAGGATGGGCAACGAGTGCTTCCACAGAGTCAAAATGGCGATAATCGTATTCATCCCCAGAAAACGTCATCTTAAAGTCATAGATGAGATCACCACACCCAAATGTATCTCTGAGAGCCGCAGCAAATGACAGACGACCGCACCCATGTAATGTTTGGGGGCTGTACTCTGTCCATGAGAAAGAGTGCCAATGTCCAATGGCAAACCCAATAAGTTCCACGCATAGAAGAGCATTCTGAATAGCAAAAGCAAGCCCTTTACCACTTCGAAGATCAGCATCAGAATCAGAAAGGATGCCAAAATAACTGAGCAGACCAAGAATTACACCTTGCCAGTAACTGGCAAAGATGATCAGCTTAACGCACAAGAATTTGCCCCAAGGGTTGAATGGACGGAGATCCTGGTAAAGACAGCGCCAGAATAGAGCCAAAGAATATAATGAAACGGATACACTGATATTATAAACGGCATTTATGATGAACGCGCCACTCATGAGTCCCTCTCCAGTATTCTCTGGCCCCATGACATCGCAGAGAGCTGATGCAGCACATATGAGTGGCTTGAGCCAGACGTACTGTAGAACGCCACGCTTGATTGCAAGCAAAGTGAATGGATCAGATACATCCACCGGAGGCAAAAACAAGGGCTGCTTGATTGGAGGGCGTCCAGATGCAATAATCACTATGTTGCGCTCGCCGCCCAATAGCCGTGTCAGCAGTGTAAAGAATGTATATATGACAAAGGCTTCGTACATCTCTCGGAGTGGAGCCAGAAGCGCAGAGAGTGTGTGCCATCGCAGTGCCGCATAGCATGATAGTGCAAATAATGGAACAATAAGTTGAATGCGCACAACAAGACGCTGCTCTAGCGGTTTGCGGTAGTTCATGAACTGCAGATGTATTCCTACCAAAGAAATTGCAGCTGCAATTGCAGCAGAGGCGCCGCATATCAATACCACCCAGCTGCGGTCGCTGTTAGTGACGTGCTAATATCTCAAGGATCCTTCAAGAAACTTACCTGGGTAGAAGAGCCATTGTTTGTGGTGAGCCGATAACACCAAGGAGAATCACCAGCTGTATTGCTGTTAATGCAGGCGAGGAGGGAATGTTTTGGGGTCGCGAACTTGCTTCCTCTCTGGTACTTATGTTTCTCCCTTTCTCCTCAATTGAATGACAAGCCCTCTGATGATCAGGTTCCTTCTTGTGTGCAGTCTGGCCACAGCTGTTTATGCTGCTGGAGTAGCGTACGTGTTTGCTCTTGCGGCTCCCCGGACTCGTTACTGACCACAGCAATCACAGTGTCCATGCATCATTGGTCTCTCGCATACATCAGTTCTTACCCGAGGACATCAAATCTGATGAGTACTTGGCCTTCCTGCTCTCAGGTGCTTTCTTCCCGGACTCTTTCTACACATGTGGGTCCCCAGACACAAGTGAGGCTGCCCATTGGCCCCCCTTTCTCCATGAAGCGGTGTCATATTACCACAAGAAGTACCCCAAGCCCACTCGGGAGGCTTTGCAACTTAAGTCATTTATCTACGGAATATTCACACATCAAGTTGCAGACTCATCATGGCACTCCATACGCCTTGATCAAGGTCTGTTAAAGATGTTGGCAGAGATGGAATTCGAGGGTGATGTCGAACAGGCCCACTCGTTCCTTGACACTGCTGGTGACTTCTTTCTTCTGCATAAGGCCGACGCACCAGATTATTTTGAGTTGGAGTGGGGGTATCCGACTTGGGAAGACATTCGGCTAATATTTTCCAATTTAGGGATTCGTGTGAGTGAATTTGAGCTTAGGTTTTGTTCTTCAAGGGGTGAATCTGCTCTTAAAGCTGAGTCGAGGATGACACATTCCACCACTTCATTATACACTCGTATCTCGCCTCTTTTGGAAGACATCATTGATGAATACTTTCTTGGTGGTCTCTCTGAAATTGAGCACTCGATAACTTCCTGTCTCCCGGCACTGGACTCTTGGTTTGACTTCTTACCTCCGAAAAACGCATGGTCTCTTTGTGGAGCCATCATCCACCCGGAGGCTATCACCCACGGTAACAGAATACTGAACACTACAGTTATATCCACAAGAGGTACTATCATCAGTTCATACGTGCCCTTGTCATCATTTGGTCACGCAATTTCATTTGGCAACTTTCTTCAAGAGCCTTCACTTGCTATCAGCGCACAATTCGAAGATCTCGCAGGTTCGGTGTACATCCTGCCACTTTCAGAATTCTCAAAGTCTTCCGAAAATGCGCTGATTTTGAAACCTACACTATCACATTTTACGTTTGCTCCTCGATTTGGTGCTGCACTACTAACTTATAATCTCCTTGGTGAATCATTCCTCTTCATTTCTGAGCCTGGGACATCTTCATTGTATGTCTATTCGGGCAACAATAGATTATTGACTGTCACAGATCATAGCACGACTGATGGATATGGGTCTTCTGGGCTGAAAGAACAAGGATCAAGTCTTTATTCTAGAGATATTGATGGAGATGGCATTCCTGAGGTGTTCATCTCTGCCCCTTATAATGACATTCATGGTTTTTCTCAAGCTGGCGAGGTCATCGTCTTGGATGGTGCTAGATTGGCTTTTTTGTTGATGAGCGGCGAAGAGAAACATGTTGGATTGGATATTTTGGTCAAAGAACGAATACGCCTACCTAGATATTTGTCCTTGGATGGTGGATATGATCAATTTGGTATGGTTGTTAGTGGTGATGATGAAGGTCTATATATCTCTTCTGGGGGTACTGGGGTGGTATATTGCTACAACCATGCCCTGGAGCTAAAGACTATGATCTATAAGGATCATGTTGGTGATTTGGAGGTACTAAGAAGAAAGTCTTCAGAATCAGAGATGTTTGGAAGGAATTGGATATTAACGGGGGAGTTCAAAGGCCAGGATTTCTTGATGGTGAGTTCTCACGGGTATTATGGTTCTTCTGTGTCTTCAGGCGCTGTCTATGTCTTTATTATGAGAAAGAGTAAGCCTCTATTCTGGGCAATTCTTACTCTTAAACCAGATTTGGCGCGCCCAATGTCCAAGTTTGGAACTCAAGCCGTTATCCATAACGATGTCCTATATGTGTCTTCACCAGGAAACCGGTCACGTGGAGCGATTTTTAAAACTACATTGAATGATATCTTTCGATCTCGCCCAGAAGGCGGCATTCTGACCGTTGATGATGTTGTATTGGAGGGTTTGTCTGGCTACACTGGCTTTGGGGAGTCACTAGCAGCTACTGGAGGCCATCTAGCTGTTGGAGAACCAGCACATGGCTACACCGAAATGCTAGATGATAGTAAAAAATTGACAGGGCGTATTGGACTCTACTCTCTAAATGGGTAATAATGGTAAGTAATAAAATAATGATATATTTGCATGATTTTTTTTGCATAGGTTTATGTGTATTTGGGAGTCGTCTATGCTGAATCTCTCATTCGAGTTTGGCCATGGTCTCATCAAGTTCTCTCTTTCTTGCCTCCATCTTAAGTCTTTTCTCTTCTTCACGTTTTTTCTGTTTCAGCAATCTATCCTGCTTCTTTTTGTCCTTCTCGGCCTTCTTTCCTTCGTTCTTATTTGGGTCATTGAGCTTTGGGGTAGCAGTGATGATGACTTTTCCCTTAATGGATCCAGTCATTTCAATTGTGGCAATTCCTTGAAGCATATCCTTGGTATATTCGAGAGCCTTCTCTCTTCTCAACAGCTCCAAACTGTTCAGCTCGCCTCCACGTTGGTGTGTCTCTGGTTCAAATGCATATTTTATGTTTTGAAGGTTATCTTTCGTGTCAATAGCGATGGTGAGTTTGTAGCCTTTCTTCAATTGAGAGAGAATCTCGTTAGTCTTTTGGTTCTCCAAGTCAGTTTGTGATATCTCCCATGAAACCTTTATAAACTTGGTACTGCCATCTCTTCTCTTTTCATGTGTTCTTCCGTACAATCTCGTCACTTCTTGCGCCTTTTTGTCACTAAATGTTCTCAATGTGGCCTCCTTGTTTGTGGCTCTCACAAGGGCATATCTGACACCATCGAACTCCTGGACGCTAACAATATCAAAAACTTCGTTTTCTTGTAGGGTTTGTAAAAATTTCTTGAGTTTGGTCTTCTGTGGGCCCTTAGATTCTCCGATAACCATCACCTCGAAATTATGGCTGATCTGATAAATCTGCTTGATCTTTTCAGTGTAGAACTCATTCTCACGCTCTATGACAGATCCTTTATATTTGAATGAATCCGGATTGAAATTGGCGAATATATCTTGAGGTTCGGTATTCGCAGGACTTCGGTTTGAAGTCTGTCTGAAGTGTGGAGCTTGTCGTTTCTGCTTAGGCTGACGTTTAGCTTCATTAATGCTAGCAAGGGGAGTCAGAGCTGGCCGACTCTTTGAGTTCGTGCCCTTCGGTGACTTTTTGGATAATATCTTCAAGTAGTGACTCGAGGAAAGCGGTTCATTCTTGTTACCAGAACTAGCCTCCTGCAGACTTGCAAGGAACTGTGCCCCACTGTTGGATGATGAGGATGAGTACGCGCGACAAAGACATCGTGTGGCCCTCTGCGCTGTGTCTCTCACCATCTGTATGGTGTTCATCTTCTCCTTGTATCCTTACTGGCACTCAAGGCAGTTGTTCCCTTTGCAACGGCTCCCAATAAGTTGGGTTAAAAAGAGACCCCGAGACATTTTTCTTACCGCGGAGGCCCACAGATGTTTAATTTACTCAAAAACACCAGACCAAGGCATCGAACCCGCGTCGCTCAGGCCACATCTCTATGTAGTCCTCCAACAACCGTTTTAGATGCTCATTTGCGTCCCCGTGGCGCAGTGGCAACGTTCTCTCCCGAGTCTGTATGGACCTGCCCACACAAGGAGCACCCTTTTGGGAGCTCAGCCTACGCAGGTGGGAAATTCGGTGGTACACTCTGCCCAACAACCACGTTCTCTTGAGAGATCCGGGCGAGGAATCGCTGGGTACGGCCATAAGAAATCAGTCCTTAGGGGCATGGGAGGCTGTACGGGCAGTTGGTCCTTTCAAAGAAAGGGCTATTGAGTGCAATATACAGACTGCAGTCTTCGACTGCAGAACCCGATACCGATTACTTCTGGTGGGAACGTCTTTTTTCGTGTTCCCTTTTTTCTTTGTAACGATGCGCTTCTATTCTTTTGTACTTCACAAGGGGCCCAAGCGCGCTGCGCTTGGTCTCCGCAGCTCAGAAATTGGCGGTATACAGATCCACTCCTTAGACACAATACGGAAGATCACCAACACCACTGAAACTGTGATGATTCTCAACAGCATACGCAGAATCTTCGCCTCTGTCCGGACAGAAGAGGAAGAGAAGATGTTTTCACGAAAAGCCGTACGTTTTAGAAGTGCCGATGGCGCAAGTTTAGCGTGTACCTCATCGCCTTTCAACAGCATTACAGACAATTAACAATGCCACCCTCAGTTCTTCAACCTCCTCGGATTCCTTGGGTCATGTGTTTTGTTCTCATTTGTGGCTCAAAAGCTGGCTAAGCAGCCTCGTGAGCTAGCCGCAGCTGCAAAGGCAGTTGCCCTGTCTAACGCCATCACTGCTTAGTGCATTGCTACCTCAGCTCACAACCCTCAGCTCCCTTCACCTCTTTGTGCCTCAAAGCGAAGTTGACAGTGTTAATACTATTCTAATGATTGATGAATCGATTGAATGTTTTGTAAATTTGGCTTGACCGTATGCCGTTAATATTAGCACATTATTAGCATACCTATATCGAGAGGTCCAGATACGCCGATAGCGCTATGGCCTGAAATATTGGATCTACTTGGCATCCTCTCTAGAAAGCAATGTACATTTTCCAACATATTTGTATTAAATTACAACAGACATGTCTTGGTCTTAACGGGAGGTAGCGTGAACCTTCTGGAAGGCACCCTTAGCCTGCTGCTTAGAAACCTTAGCACCACCGGCAGCGGCAACCTTAGCCTTCTCAGCCTTTCTAGCAGCCTTAGCAGCCTTCTTCTTGTCCTTGTCAGCCTTGGCAGCAGCCTCTCTCTGAGCCTTTCTGAACTCTGGCTTCTGGGCACGTCTCTCCTTGATCAACTCAAGGGAAGCACCAGCAATAGCTCTCTGGGCCTTGACGGTCTTTCTGGTTCTCTTCTTAGAAACCTCCTCAGTAAGACCCTTCTTGTGGTGACGTCTGTACAAGACAGTCCAAGAGATTCTTCTTGGGTTCTTTCTCTGGTGGAACAAAGAGGCGGACTTGGAGTTCTGGAATCTGAACACCTTGGAGTCACCTCTGACAAACAAGGTACCTCTACCTGGGTAGATCTTGGAACCGGAGAAAGAGTCAACTTCGACCTTCATTGTGACTGTAAGTAATTGTTAGTATTCTTATTCCGAGTTGTGTTGGGGTGGAGTCGTAGAAGGGCGTGGAGATTCGGTTTTTGGTATTATTGTGAGACTTCGAAGAACACTGAGAGAAAGCTCTAAATGATCTTTCCGGTGGTATTAATAGTTATAAATGAATCCTTGGGTATTAAACATCATCATTCAAGCACATTTTGGTTTCTCTTAATTTCTGAGATCGCTAACCGTATTCCTCTATGGGAGTGAATAATCTTGCACTTTGCGGTATGGACTTTTCAGACTTTCTGCACTTTGTCGTGATGATGGGCAAATGCTTCAAAGTTGGATGCGTCGATGGTGGATTGTGTACATAGTGCCATAACACTCTCTTCCCCTCTTCCCCGTTCGATGGTACGTACTTTGTTGCTTGTTATCTTCGAATTAGACTCTCTACTGTGCTGGAGTTCCTTCGTGAACTTTTTGGTGAAAAAGCGACACAGTGCCTCCGCGACCTCCAGAGACGCAGACACCTGGACATCACTCCCATACAAACTGCGGCAGAGGCGGGCGCGAAACCCAAAATGTGACTGTGAAAAATAGTAGACCAATCTGCGGCGCGTACCAGTCACGTGGAGCTCCATCCGCACACCACGGAGTTCCTGGCTCGAGCCCTGAAAAAAAAATCTCTTCAAGCTGCGCAAAACAACTTGACGCCGATGAGAGTCCCTTCATCATCATAAGACCGGAGTGTTTTACAGATAAATTCACAGAGATGGTCAGTATTGTCGGCTAGTGGAATCCCTCTGCCTGAGTCTAGTTCTCTGCTTTCGAGCAAAGGACAGGCTAATGGACTCGGTGTCATGGATCACCCATGCAACGAAGCGTCAGGAACTGTTTACTAACATAACCGTAAAGGCCCCAAAGAACCAAGAGAACATTAACCAGAAGCTTGCCCTTGTTATCAAGTCCGGTAAGTACACCCTTGGTTACAAGTCTGTCGTCAAGTCCATGAGACAGGGCAAGGCCAAGCTTGTCATCATCTCTGCCAACACCCCAGTCTTGAGAAAGTCTGAGTTGGAGTACTACGCTATGTTGTCCAAGACCAACGTCCACTACTTCGAGGGTGGTAACAACGAGTTGGGTACTGCTTGTGGTAAGCTCTTCAGAGTTGGTGTCCTTGCCGTCCTTGACGCTGGTGACTCTGACATCTTGTCCTCCCTTGAGGCTTAAGTTGTCACCTTTAAAGATTATTAAGAGGGTACGGTTTGTATTTAATAGATGGTTTCCTGATCTTTAAACTCAAATTGTAGATTTTTTCATATTCAGAATTTAAAATCTCGATCAAACATCAAAAAGAGATGAGGTCTGTGTAGATGCATACCATTTCCAACAATACATGTTAGACTGGCCGCAACAAATTGCAAAACGAAGAGGTGGTTTTGATGCACTGTATTAAAGTATGCGTCTAACTTTGAAATTGCCAGACGGCACCACCATTCTTTAAATTTCTTTACATGATTTGCCTAAGAATGCCTTGTGTGAGAGGTCGCGCTAAGTGAATATGCGCTTTGTTCCTCACGCCACAGATATATGAGAATAAAAGTCAAAAGCGGTGCCATCTGCACTTTACGAAAGCTGGTCATCGCTCATGAACAGCCCTGTTGACCCCCAAAACCCATGTTGTCTTCACAGGCGTCTAACGCCATCATGTATTGCACGTATGGTGCCCTCCTCGTCACCGGACTCTTCATTGCATGGAAAGTGAAGTCCAAAGCGGGGTTCCTTGCTGCTAATCAAACCCAACCTGGTATCCCATTAGCGTTCAACTTTGTGGCATCAGGAATGGGATGTGGTATCCTTTCAACGTATCCCCAAGTTGCAAACCTTGCTGGTCTTCATGGATTGTTGGTGTACGCTCTTGCAGGCGGGCTTCCGATGCTACTCTTTGCATATTTTGGTCCTATGGTTCGTAGAGCCTGCCCTGAAGGTTTTGTTCTTACTGAATGGGTTTTCCAGAGATTTGGTATTATTACAGGCCTCTATCTCTCAGCATGTACCATTTTGACTTTATTTTTGTTCATGGTATCTGAGATTGCTTCTCTTCAATACGCTGTGGAGACTCTCACAGGGCTCGATGTCCTACCAGTGGCTATAGTGCAGTGTGCAGTAACGACGATATATACAGCGGCTGGTGGTTTCAAGGTCTCATTCATTACCGACACTCTCCAGATTTCTGCTGTTTTTCTCATGCTTGTGATCGTGACTTGTTCTATGGGTGCATATGTAAACATTGACACTGACAATATTAAGAGCTCCGGCTTGCTGAAGGGTAATTTGGTGGGATGGCAGTTGGTCTATATCCTCCCTGTGGCTATCTTTACCAACGATCTTTTCCTCTCTGGGTTCTGGCTTAGAACATTTGCTGCTCGTTCCGACCGTGACTTGTGGATTGGCTGTTCTATTGCAGCTTTCATTCTCACTGTCATTGCCACTATTGTTGGTGTGGCAGGTATGATCGCCGTTTGGGCAGGCTGGGTAGAAATTGGGTCTGAAGATTCATCTGCTTCTGTTTTCATCATCTTACAAAACATTCCAACTTGGGTATCTGCTTTTACTCTTATCTTTGTTGTGGCCATTTCAGTGTGTACTTTGGGATCTTTACAATCAGCGCTCACGTCGACAATTTCCAATGATATCTTTAGAAATAAGATCAATCTGATTTATGTCCGTGCTATTGTTGTTGTCATTATTGTTCCCGTCGTGGTTGTTGGACTCAAGGTTGCTGATGATGTGCTCCAAATCTACTTCATTGCAGACCTTCTTTCTGCTGCTGTGATACCTGTCATTATGCTGGGTCTTTGGGATGTGTTCTACTTCATGACTGCATGGGAAGTCATCTCTGGAGGTCTCGGTGGACTTTTGGCCGTGTTCATCTTTGGTGCCATCTATTACGACTCTGCAAAGGAAGGTGGACGGTTGCTGCTTATTTGGAACGGTATATATGCGGGTGATTGGGGTGTTTTCGGCGCATTTGTGGTCGCTCCATTTGGTGGATTGGTTATTTCTGCTGCTGTTTGCGTGGCCAGATTGTCTTTGCTGAAGATCATCTCTGTCGCTACTAATAAGCCATTTACAGCATTAGATAAGCCTGCCCCTATTGAAACGAGTGACTCAGATAGACCAAGTGACGTGGAGTCGAGTAAAAAGGATTCTACCTTGAGGGTTCTTGAACATGAGGATTAATCAGTTATTTGTTTTATTGCGTCGTGTGTTTGTATCTTGTTTAATGTTGTTTAATGCTCGCATATTGATAAATTTATCATATGGTAATTACTACAGTCTTGTAACAAAAAGCAGACAGTATTATAAATTATAAAAGTATTATGGTATGAACTGGTCCTTAGTAACAGGTCGTGAGATGTCGTAAAAATATGAAAAAAATCAGGCGGAAACGTCAGAAGCAGGAGCCTTGGAGTTGTTCTTACCAATGAATCTGCCAAAGGTGTTTGCCCAGATCTTGTCCTCGTCGTCTTTCAAAATATATTCGCCTTCTGGGATATCCTCGTCACGGGCAATCTTGTCAGTGAGCTTTGGATCTCTCATAAATAGGGAGAAGAAAATCAACAAGGAACAGAAACAAAGGGCAATAAGAGTCTCCATTTTTTGGATGTACTTGTATGCCTCAACAACGGCCATTCTTTCTGGTGTTCCCCAGACATACTCAGCACAGAAAGTGTATGGATCACCGTAAACTGAGGCAGCCATGGTAGCATTTCCGAGGTTCTTCTCCAGACGAGCAGGCAAAAGCTGAGTCCATACAGCACCGGAAACAGAGGTACCAACAGCGGAGCCAACTCTGTACAAAGTCCATGACAAGGCGGTAACGGTAGCCATATTCTCGTGCGTAGTAGCAGACTGCATGGAAACGTTGATTGGGTAAGAGAACTGTGTAGTACCGATACCCCAAACGACGAGAGCACCAATGATACCAGCCTTAGAAGAGTGGCCACCTCTGAAGTAGTAGAGAAGACCACAAGAAAGGAACCAACAGGAGACACCACAGATGACGAATGGTTTAACTCTCTTAACGTAGTAGACAACCAAAGCAAAGAGGGGAGACCAAACAACAGAAACGAAGGATGACAGAGAAGAGATTCTAGTAGCAGAAGTCACGGACTGATCAACAGCGACAATAAGAACTGTGTACAAGTAGTCAGCAGCCATGTAGAAGATGAAGTCCAAAAGGAACGACAAACAAAGAACAGACCAGATACCACGATCCTTGAGCAATTGGTATGGAGCAAGCGGGTGCTTGGCCCACAACTTCTCGTAAACGACGAAGAATGGAATAAGCACGAAACCCAGAACCAAAGGACCAATGATTTTACCAGACTGCCATGTTCTGTGGACACCACCGGCCAAGGTCAATGGAACTAAAATACAGCCAAGGATGACAATCATAAACAGCACACCTATAATATCCAATCTCCAGAACAACTCAACGAGGGTTTTCCATGTTCCATGCTTCTGGTGGAATGACTGCTTCTTCTTGAGCTCTTGCCATTCTGGAGTCTTGGAAGCCATCCAGTTCATGTGAAGAATACATCCAATAAATGGAAGAGAAGACAGTGGGAAGATGAAAGCCCACATACCAATTCCCCAAGACCAGTTGTTGAGACCAACTGCAGAAGTAACGTTACCAGAGATCCAAGTGTTAATAATGTATGGCAAAGTTGGAATAAATTGGTAGAACAATCTCCATCTCAAAGAAGAAGCATCAGAAAGAATGAACAGGACCATTAACAAAACACCAACGTAACCCAAGTTGTAAAAGACGGCACCAGCACAGTAACGAGAAATGTCTGTGGCCTTACATTCAATGAGGGTACCAATCACGTAGAAGACGATGGAAACGATGAGGAGCTCCAAACGACCAAAGATATCAGAAGCTCTGGCGTAACCAATCTGTGCTGCTGCACCAATAACCGCGTTAACAACACCAATTGTGGAGTAAAGAGAGTGTTCAGAGTAAGAGGCCGCAGCCATAGCAGTAAAGACATAACGAATGTTGGCATCAAGACCATAGCCGTAACCGATGAGTAAAGAGGAGAACAAGAGGAGGGATGTTAAGAAAACACTGTTCCTATATTGATCAGCTGCAAGTTCAGCACGCTGGATGGTGATGAGTTTTGTGTTCTCATAATCAGTGTGTTGAGCATCCTCGGCAAATTTATTGTCCTGGGAGATCTCTTCTGAGGACTTGTCCTGGCTGTACACTGGTGGTGCCTTCTCTTCAGACATGATTAAGGGAGCTGTGGGAAGTCAAAACGATTGGCATTAAAATATGTAGATCACCGGGGGATTATTCGGGTGCCCTTTTATAGCTATCAGAGAATCTGCACGGGTGGCAGAAAAAAAAAGTGCCCTGTGTTTTTGGGACTAAGGGACAGATGCCACTTTGCGAAACCATGTAGGTCATACACCTCTTTAAGCTTACTTTATACAGCATGCATGAGATAGCGTTTCAAGTACACCCAGCACACCGGGTATTTGGGAAACTGATCAGACGGTTCCGACAGCGACCCTGCGGGTTCTCGAGAAAGGCATGGTAAGAAAAGGAGTATACGGGAAGGCACCAGTTTGGATGTTCCGCCTCTACAGGCACTAGCTTCTGAATAATGGGAGGGGATTAGGGTGCTGGTTCGTACCTGTTTGTCGGTCTTTTGCGATTTTCCCCACCACCAACAGAGGCTTGCGAAGACGCAGATCTGGACTCTAAAGCCAGAACTCGCGCATATACATTGCTCTATCACTGTAAAGCGGGTGGCTGTTGTCTTTTCTTTTCTTTTCTCTTTTCTCTTTTCTCGAGTTCTTGGTACTGTGGTGTCGAGGTGCCATTCGCTCACTTCCTTTAACTGGGGACTCAAGGCGCCATCCTGGCCCAGGCTAGAGCATCGTGGAGTGCCTGCAGAGACTGTCTTCAATCCGCTCAGTACCTGACGGAAACTGGAAAGCTGTTGTTAGACGTCCGTTATTATCTGAGACGGGATCTGTTAAGCACCGACAGATGGCCTAGAGTGAAATTTTTCACCAGAAGTCGGGAGCAACTACGTCGGAGCGCCGTGCCAATACCCCCGACGAATAGTGCGGGTGGGGGCCTCGACGGAAAAACTAATTCCAGCCAGTGAACACCACTTGGCACTCGCTTTCTAGGCTGTCTGGGTGTGTAGACTTAGGCGCTGCTTGTACTTGTGGAATTACCGAACTTCTAGTTACAAGCTGTAAGCCTCCTGCAGAGCCCCAAGACGGGCCACATCCCAGGCCCTTGACGCATGAAAGGCGTTTCAATCTGGTTCATCTCATCTGATAATCAAAATTATCAGATGGGTCTAGAAAACCGTTTTCGCATGCGCGAATGGGAACCAGTCTTGGAGGGTCTGGGCGTCTAGAGTCTTTGCAATGCCGAGCGTTTCTGCTTTGGCGGCACCAAGCCACCTTCCGCACTGTAAATCAATTATCCCAACACCTTGGCTGCCTGCATTCTCCTCTTCAGCTCGAAGGTTCCGCGCCTCTGGTGGACGTCTGTCTTAGAGTAGTAGGGCCGTGGTGCTTGGTATGTTGGGCTTTTTTTTCCGGATGCTGAGGGCATGATGAGCCCTGGTCTGGGTGTGGCTCTCGTTTAGCCCATCTCCCCAACCCACCTAGCTTTGTCCAAACCCCGTTGTGCAGCCCAGGTCTGTAACACTACTGGAAAACAGGTGGACCCCTTTTCCAGCTTGGTCCGTTACCTTGACGATGCCCAGCGAACATTTCCGCCAAAGCGATGCCGGGAAGAATCTACAGCTGCTCTAACCTTTTCTGCCAAGCCACTTTGCTGAACCCGCGCGCACAAGGGTACGTGGGTATGTGGTGGTAACAGGCCTGTGTGTCAATGTCCATCAGCTCCAAGTGACTGCAGCCTAAAATCGGAGCACAATCCAAGGTCCCAAGCCAACAGTCGAAGACAAGCATGACGGGTACTCGAGCCACATGAGCCATGCTTTATCTCAAAGAAATAAGCCCCTTCCCCGGACATGCTACTTCGCTAGTCTCTCTGTGTGCGTCTCTCTACCGAGCTGGATACTTTTTCGAACCCCCAACAGCTATTCATTTTTACATGTACAGAAGAAGTTCTGAAGAAGCTGCCCTGTAATTTACAGAGACTGGAGCACCCTTCGTGCTACCTACAAGATTTTTCAGAAGCTATGCCAAGGGGTAATTGCGTATAGCGACTCTCTTGCATAGTGCACTCTGCTCTGGAGTGTAATGTTGAATAGCTGACCGGTTTGTTCCTAGCACATTCCCGTGCTCTGGGAGGCTCTTCCCAAACGTTTGTTCCTGAGAATAGAGGGCCATTTTGAGTTGGCAGTCTGAACTACCCGTTTGCAAAAACATTTACCCCGAGGACGGGTATATGCTGCGTGCACTCTCGGCCTCAATGGCCAATGGTATATAGGAGCTTCTGGCGTCCAGTCTTAATAGGTGAGCCATCGGGCTGCCCATCAACGTTCCCCAATCAAAACTGGTTTCAGCCCGCTATTATTTCCTGGATATCTATCCATCATCGAGCCATACCAGCTTGGCTGCAGTCCTGGCACTTTCTAAATCCGTTTCTGTCCCCGATTGAGTCACAAAGTCATCCTGAGAGATGATGACCATGCTCAAAGCTGTGATAGGCTGGAAGCCCAAGCTGATTAGTAAGTGATTATGTAACGCATCGCCCACCCAAACATAAAATCGGGCCCGCGAATTTCTTTTTGAGAAACGCAGGCAAAGGCCTTCGCAATTACCAATAAAACGGGGTAACAACGCTCATTCATACTCTCGTTTCTTCGGCTTGTGTTCTTTCTTCCTTTATTGGAATACTGAAAACCTCACTTGTCTTAAGTCTCACAACATTTACCTAAAACTCCTAAAACTTGGGCGTTTCATCTCTCTCTTTTCGCATAGCAACATCATCAAATTATAGCAATGGGCTGGTTCTGGGCAGACTCAAATGACATCAAAGCACCAACTCCTCAATTCAAAGGTGAGGCAAAGTGTCCTGTCAATCATACAAAGCAAACTGCTCCACCAGCGGTATGCCCTGTCAAACCAAAGAAGGACCTCGGAGCTGTTTGTCCTATGAAGAAGAAGGATGGCGACTCTCCGCAAGAGATCATTAACCCTCTGAACAACATGCCTGTCAACCTGTCATCTGCGAAGATGCCAGGTCAGAAGCTCGATCTCCCAACAGAACGTACTCTCTCTTCTATTCCTCGTGGTGCTGACGAAGCTGAAGGTGTTTGGGAATATCCATCCCCGCAACAGATGTTCAACGCCATGGTTCGTAAGGGCAAGGCTGAAGATATTCCGGAAGATGATGTTGAGTCGATGGTTGACGTTCATAACTTCCTCAACGAAGGTGCATGGCAGGAAATCTTGGAATGGGAGAAACCGTATTCTGAAAAATATGGTAAGTTTCCACGCCTGGAGCAATTTACTGGTCGCCCAGATGATTTATCTCCAAGAGCAAGAATGTATTTGCAGTTATCCAAGATTTTCCCAGAGACTTTCAACACTGAACCACCATTTGATAGACATGATTGGTATGTACTTAGAGCAAACGCCAATGGTGGTTGGGATACTGTGAGGTATGTCATTGATTACTATGGTGGCCCAGATGATCATCATGGTATGCCAACCTTCTTCCTTGATGTTAGACCTGCTCTTGACAATGTGATTAATGCTAAGGATAGATTCACTCACTGGGCTAAGCCTTTATGGGCGAAGGCTATGGGTGAAACTGAATCTAAGTAGCCCTCCTATATTCACACGCTTTTATATATTCCCTTTCTCGGTTCTTTTGTGTTAACTGATGGTTATCTTTTTTACGGTTTAACGGTTCTCCCTTCTCTTGACTTTTGACATTTATCTGTTGTGAATATTTTGGCTTAAATGCCACATCCTGCATATACGCATATTTCTAAGGATCTACAAAGTTATGTAGTGTATGTACAGCTGGGGCTGGTCATTAATGACTGTATTCTTGAGGGGCCGTCTTTGTCCATAAAAGCACCGCCTTATTATTTACAAGAGTTTTGCAACCACTTCTGGGACAATAACGCCTTCCTTCTGGAGATCCTTCACAATTCTTAGTGTGATATTAGATAAATGTGAGGCAGCTTCGTTCTTCACAATAATATCAAAAACTTTGTCTGCAAGCTCAAAGTCCTTCTTGTCATGAGCAGCCTTAATGATGTAGAAATATGAAAATCTGTTGAGCAGCTTTGAAGACTTGCCGGAAGCATCAAGCGCAGTTAGGTAATCTAAACATTTGTTCGAAAGCCCTGCACGGGCAAAACCTTCAAAGAGAGCAGCCCAATGGCCTGGGCGAATTTCGTAGCCTTCGCCAATAAATTCCTGGAAGTGCGCTTCAGCCTCTCGTGGTTTACCATTAGAGAACTCAGCAGTGATAATTGAAGTGTAGGTTACAGATGAGGCCTTACCAACGGATTGAATGTAGTTGAAAAGGCCCTGTGCAGCAGTGATAGCACCCATCTTGGAAAGTCCATCCATGATAGATGTAAGGGTGTACTCATTGGCCTGTATCTCATTTTTTTCAAGTTCTTGGAAAAAGAGTGAAAAAGTCTCTTCTGTTGGCTCCTGACCAGCTTCACGTAATGACTTAAGTGTGAAGTCCATCAAAATAGTGTATGTCGCGATATCCGCAGTGACACCGTCTTCATGCATCTGATCAAGCAATGGGCGAATCTTTTCATACTTCTTAGTCTTCACAAGCATGGAAAGGACCGTATTATAAGTCTCAATGGTCAACAATGTCTTGCGTTCCTTCAAGACTTCAAGGGCTTCAGTAATCTTAGCGTACTTTCCTTGCAAGGAAAGAACTTGGATATATGCCTGGGAGATAGCACCATCTGTCTCCCATCTATTATCGGCAAGTTTCTCAGCACGTTCGAACTCTTTTGCACGAGCATAAATTAACATAAGAGTGGCATCCGTTTCAGGAGTACGTTCAGGAATCTTCTGAAGGACAGCTTCGACTTGTCCAAGACGGTTACTCTTCGGTCCATTTCTAGAAACGGCAACAAGTAGTTCATTCCATGCAGCTGCTGATGGTTTGACACCTGCACTGATCAAGTCATTCCAGAGAGACATGGATTGGTTTGGCATTCCCACTTGATTGAACATTTGCATGAATGCTACAATAGACTCTTCCTGCAATGGCTTTCCGCTAGCCTTAGATACCTTACGAGCCATTGAAAGAGCTGCCATGACAGGCTGGACACGTCCACTCTGAGCTGCCTGATATGCCTTTGTCAAGCTTTGGACAGAATTTGGATCACGCTTCTTCATTAGGAAGTCATCTGTGGCCTTACGTAACTCATTGAAACGTGCACCCTTCTTTGGGAAGATACTTTCAAGTTCTGACGTGAGCTGGAATTGTGGGGGTGGAGAGGATTGCAAAAGCTTACGAAGGATCTCAGAGTCCGCAGGAGCCCCCGTTTTAATACAAGACTCCAAGTACGCAATCATTGTGATTCTCTGAAGTGGACCCTTAGAGTCTCTTCCTGGTGTGGTTTCGGCAGTGTATTCAAGAAAAGAGACCCAGAGAGAAAGTACTGCACCAAATGAACCTTCCTTCATCATCTCACGAGCCACGTAAACAAAACCGTCGTATGGTGCCTGGTAGTACTTCATCAACTGGTTAAGAATATCTTGCGGGGTTGGAACAAGTTGAGTTTGTGAAGGATTGTTGAGCTCCTCAGTAGAACGCTTCATCAGCAACGTTGCTGTTGCACGTGAAATTTCACGGCCAACACCTCTTGGAAGCTCGTCAAGACGAGACGTGAGGTACGGGAGAATTTCCTTGACACTTAATCCAGAGTTGATCTTCTCCTTGATGGCATTTGTCTCTTCAACAACTCTCGAATCTTGAGGTCTCTTTTGGTTCTGTTTTTTTGTATCTCTTTTTGAGCTCTTGTTACTTGTAATCACGTTAGTGACATCAGGAAGTTCGATCTCTGATGGAGCCTCGGCTGTGGAGCTCTGGAGACGACCATTCATTCGAAGTAGGGCTCCATTTGATACCGGCATAAGGGCCGTTCTGGCAAGAGCCGCCTGGAAAATAACACCACGCGCAGCTCTTACAGATCCAAAACTACTACGTGAGAGCATTGTGATAAGGTGAGACTCCCCGAAGTAGTCAAATGGTGATTAGAAATGAACACAGACCACCAACCATGCTATGCCCGACCACCAAGGTTTTTTTTCATTAAGAGCGTCTTTGGATTATGTAATCCATTCGTAGAAATTCTTTTTCTGCCTTCTCCTGACAAACCATATATTCCAAGTTTTTCGAAGAAGCTTCTATGGCCAAGTTGGTAAGGCGCTACACTAGTAATGTAGCGATCCTGAGTTCGAATCTCAGTGGAAGCATTTTTTTTGGAAGCCATCGTGTGGTAGTACGACTGAAGATAAATCCCTTAATTTTATCGTTTAATTTTTTTTTAAACTAGTCGTTTCCGAGTTCAGACTCCAGGTTTTATTTTATTATTTCGTTTTCTCCCTCCCCTTTTAGATATTTATTCTGTAATATCCTGTTTCTCTTTTCTAAGTTGTACTGTGATATTTACCATTTGGTTTTGCGTCACGAGTCTTGACTACAACAGTGGGCTCTTTCACTCAGCACCGCTGTGCTGCCCTAGCCATCGATTAATACAACAAATGCTACTCACCTTTTGAAAAATCTTTTATCAAACATCTTGTGTGTTTTTTCCCATAATTCATCCTAATGAATTCAAGCGTTCTCAGAAACACCCTCCGTTACAATTTTACTCTCAGTCATGTGATCTCTTTCGTATTCTTCTTTTGTTTTAACATCATCTCCTTTCGGTACTCTTGTGTTTGTAAAAAATAAGGTACCTATAAAGGTAATGAAGGATACACCTGCACAGGCGTAAAAGACATTCTTTATTCCCTTAATTACCGATTGATAGATTACTTGTTTCGTTTCTTCAGGAAGGTACTTGATCAGAGATGGCTGCCCGTAGTACTGAAGCAAGACGGAAGGGTCAAACCCATGGAATTTCTCGGGATTTGACTTATATATTTTCTTAATCTGGTTTTTAAGGGTGGAGTTGAAGATTGCTTGAGACAAATTGGCACCAACAGCACCACCAAGTGCTCTAGAGAAGCCGAACAATGTAGTAGCCATAATGGTACTTCCTGTAACTTTGGGTGCATTCAATTGAGCTGTCATTATTCCACATTGCATCATAAATCCCATGGAGATACCAGGAAGAATTAACAGGCCAATTCTCTTAGAAATTGGAGAATACTGGTCAAGTAAAGACATTGATCCGAATCCCACACACCCAACAATACCCCCAAGAAGAACTCCATAAGGCTTGATGTATCTGGTTACCCGTATCAGTACACCAGCTGACATACTTGCAATCACCACAGACAAAATATATGGTAGCAAGTTTACCCCCGTTGCAATTGGCCCAGTGCCGTGTATGACTTGGAAAAAAACAGCGATGTATACAAAAGATCCAAGGAAGCAGTAGAACGTTGTGAATAGAGACCCCACAGGAACATCAACCCTCCACTCTCTGACGACATTCCATGGTATTATCTGACTCTTCGAGAATTTGAAGTTCCAAACTCCAAATAAAATTATAAAAACACCTCCAAGAACGAACATTGAAATTACAGCACCGGAATTCCATGAAAATTCAACTCCTCCAAATGACATTGCCAGAAGTGGAAGCACACACGCCACAGTTAATAGGAATGTTCCCACAAAATCAATATGTTCTAATTTTTGTTTCCACGTGAATCTTGGAGAAGGGGGGTTGAAGAAAATAAGAAGCAAGAAAAATGAAACACCTCCCAACGGTAAGTTGATGTAAAAGCACCATCTCCATGAGACATTTTCTGTCAACCCGCCTCCAATCAATGGGCCCACAATGGAGGCAATGGAGAAAGCCACACCAAAAAAGGCAAAAGTTATACTTCTCTGATGAATTGGGACCATCTCAGTAGCGATAACAAACACTAGGGTCTGTATTCCACCACCCCCAATTCCTGCAAGAACTCTGCCCCCGATGAGGACATTCATACTATTAGACAAAGCACACATCAGTGACCCAGCTTCAAAGAGAATAACTGCTGCAAGAAGGGATTGCTTTCTTCCAAATATTACCGATAATCTACCCCATGTTTGAGAAAAAACAGCCATTGTCAGCATGAAGCCTGATGTTAACCATCCTATTTGCTCAAAGGATTTAAACTTGCTCCCAACTGTTTCCAAAATAGTGAAGATGATTGTTTGATCCAAGCCAGTCAGGAAAAGACAAATGAAGCAAGACATAAAACTTAGTCCCAATCTAAGTCCCGTCATGTATTGCTCATGAATATAAGTTCCATCGCCAGCTTCGACCTCATAGAACTTGGAAGCATCTGTTCCTTGCGGCGACGCGTTGCTACTTTCGGTAGCCAGTGTTGACGGAGCAACATCCCCCTTGACGTTCTCTTCAAGTTCGTTCATAGCTGACCATAAGTCTCTTTAATACTTTGCACCAATATTAAATGATATACCTTGCAGATTAATTTATAGGTCTTCCCTATGGCATTAGCTTTCCGCCACAATGATATTGCGTGGCTTTTATACCCGTCTCAAACCCTGATTCCCCGCAAATTGCTGCATCTCTCCAAAAAAAAACTCAAAAACTCCGCTGAAGACAGAACCTAAACTCCTTACATGCCTCCTAATTGAGTTGAACTGTATGGGTGTTTTGGACTTGTCTATTTTTAAAAGGACCTCATCTGCCGAGGAGGGGGTCTTACGAAAAATCCGTAGTTGCTCCTACAAATGTAACTTAATATCAAACACCAGCGCGTATAATTCAATGCGTGCTTATCATTTAATTCGTTACATAATATGACGGATAATGCGATGTATTATCATTTAGAAGAGTTGGAGCCACCTGAAGTATTTGAACCACTTTGGCTCAACAAGAATGCACTCAGCTTGGGCCACCTTTATTGGCTTCTCGTCTAAAGTTTCAATGGAGCCGTCTATGATAACCTTTCGGCCCTTGTGATCTCTGACTTTGGCCTTGAGAACGACTGTAGAATTTGGCTGAACGTGTGCAAGGAACTTGATAGACAGTTTGGCCGTGACTCCTCTACCGCTTGGTAAGAGAGGGAATCCACAGAATGTCAATGACTCGTCGAGGATTGTAGAGAGAATACCATTGTGGATCTTTCCATCGTGACCTGTCAGGGACTGTCCCAGATGATAGTATGCTTGAATCTCACCGTCCTTTCTGTTGGTGAAGACGATAGGATCGATCTCGAGATGGTTGGGACCGAACAGGAGCCCCTGACTTACCATGTGCTGTCTATGCGCCTTGGGGATCCGAGATGAGTGCGTGTCGGACTCAAAAGCCTCATTCTTTGACAGGGCAATGTAACTTGGGAGATTCTTAATGGTAGCGAGGACGTCTGCCCTCTGTTCCTCGATTGCGCGTCTGTTGGTGTCTGCAGTGGGGTTCTCCGGCCATGCCCTTGCAAATGATGCAAATCCGACCGTGAATGCCGTTCCCGCAATGGCTGCTCTTCTCAATATAATTGACATTTCTGATATAAGAGCTAATTGGAGCAATTTTACTAACTGTGACAGGCTTCCCGGGGTCCCAACCAAGTACGCCCAAGCAGGTCCACCCACTGGGGTTTACTTAACTGCGCCTGACCGCACTTTCGCGCATTGTGTGGCTTTACCACCTTTTTGACGACTAACATACAGAGCAAGATTTACTCCCATCTCTCTTGAAAGCAATGTTCAGGACACTAAACTTCCCACAAAACGCGGCGGTACTGAGATTGTGGACACACATACACACAGCGGTTGTATACAATGCTTGAGTCCCTCGTTGCGGGAATTCTCAACAGGTTCTTGGTGAGTATCTGCAGCCATCAGTGGCACCACTTCCCCGAAATGCGCCAGGGAGATGACTTCAGAGCTTCACAGCCGCCCTGATGATTGCGCGGTAAACGCAGGTAGACTTTGTTAACACTCTCAAATAGGGGAACTATGTTGAAAACTTTGATCCTAAACAATTGAATATAGGCATTTGGAGCGGAGACGTCAAATTACGTGACTTGCGTCTCAAGAAGGAGTCGCTTGACAAGTTTGAATTACCCATCGATGTCAGGTTTGGACACTTAGGTGAACTTACTCTCCAGATCCCATGGTCTAATTTGAAAGGGAAACCAGTAAAAGTGGTAATTGAGGACGTGTATCTCCTCGCAGCTCCAATTATTCAAGACACATACGACTATGAGACTGAACTCAAGAGAGAATTGGCCCTTAAACTTCAAAAACTTGCAGATCTCGAACTCAGAGCCAGGGCTATTCCTACAAATGCCATATCTGATGAAGACAATGCTAAAAATGAGTCCTTCACAGAAACGCTTATTACTAAGATCGTGGATAACTTGCAAGTGACCATCAAGAATATCCATGTGAGGTATGAAGACATTGATTGTGCCTTCACGGACAAACCTTGTGCAATCGGCGTTGTCTTGAATGAATTGTCTGCTGTGTCTACCGATGAGAATTGGTCACCGACATTCATCTCTGTCTCCAGTCATTTGACCCACAAACTCTTGACTTTGAAGTCTCTCTGTGCCTATTGGAATACGGAGACCGAGTCTATTTACTCGGACGATCATGATGAACTTCTTCAAAGATTCAAGCAAACAATTATCCACGAAGAAAACTTGGATGCATTTGAAGACACGCAGTTCATTTTGAGACCAGTTACTGGTGTTGGTCACTTGACACTCAACAAACTTGGGTCTACCGAGACGGAGCCTCACATTAAGGCCGAAGTTTTCTTCGAAGAGTTCAGTGTTGATTTGGACTCTCATCAATATAAAAATGCATTGTTATCAGCATCTAAGTTTCACTGGTTCAACAAAACGCACAAGTTTAAAAGATTCAGACCTGATGTTCCACTCGAAGGCCACGCAAAAGAATGGTTCCGCTATGCTGGTGAAGCCGTCCTTAGTGAAATTCATGAGAAGAACTACCGCTGGAGTTGGGAATACGTGAGACAAAGGCGTGATGATAGAAAGGCATATATCCAACATTGGAAGAAGAAACTTTCACTTCCTGACATTTCGCAACCACTCGCAGATGCTAAGAGTAACAATGAATTGAATGATCTAGAAGAGAGGTTGCTCTATGAGGATATCAAATTCTTCAGATCGCTTGCAAGATCTGAGTTGAGGAAGGAAAGACTCGCTGCTGCCGAAGAAGACCCTAAGGATGTCGCCACCCAACCGCCACAAGCTAATAATGGCTGGTTTTCTGGTTGGTGGGGTAAGCCAACTAATGGGTCTTCTGGCGGTGATGGTGATGAAGGCAAGTTGGTAATGACCGATGAACAACGTGAAGAGTTCTATGACGCCATTGAATTTGATGAAACTCGTGCTCTTGCTGAAGCAGTAAATGTTCCTAGAGACCGTGTCAACTTTGAGTTGAATGCAAAGTTGAAGAAAGGTGGATTCACTATCAAAAACAAAGGATCTGGTAAAGACCTTGCTAAAGTCATTTGGGAAGGATGTGCTGGTCAGCATTTCCAAAGAACTGATTCCTTTTTGTCAAGCTTCACATTACAGGAGTTTAAAGTCGAAGACGGAACTGAGTCGACTCTGTACAAAAACGTTGTTAGTGTCAAACCATTGAATCCAGAGCTTGAGTTGGAAGAAATCACAGAACCATTCTTCCAGGTGTCTCTTGAGAATAATCCGTTAGATGGTTCTGCCGACGTTGCTTTGATGACAAAGTTAAGAAGTATGACTATCTTTTATCATGTGGACTTTATCAATGAGATTATCAAGTTTTTCAGTCCACCGACAGATCACCTTGATACCATCAATGCCATCATGAACGCTGCCGAGGCTACTGTCCAAGGGCTTACAGCCCAAACAAGAATGGGCCTTGAAGCTGTGTGGGAGGACCACAAGACAATTGACGCTAAGCTTGATCTCCAGGCGCCATTGATCATTATGCCATTGGACCCTAATTCTTGGACATCCCCATGTGCTGTGATTGATGCTGGACATATCAGTGTTGTCAGTGATCTTACTGATAAAGAAAAAACCAAGGCTATAAAGAATCTAAGCCCAGAAGAATATGCCAAGATTGACATTGACAAATTAAGAACACTCATGTATGACAAGTTCAATCTGCATTTACAAGATACTCAAGTTCTCATTGGCCCTACTATTAGATCAACTATCGAACAGCTTCACTCTGGAAAGGATAATTCTTCACTGGTCCTTGAAAAATTGGACATGAATCTCCTTTTTGAGCTCTCTATGATGCCTAGCTCTGCTAATCTTGCAAAGATTAGGACTAAGGCACATCTACCAAGATTTGTGGCTAAGATGAATGACTATCAATACAAGATTGTGATGCAGTTGCTTGATAAGTGTATCCCAGATTTCTCTGGAGGTTCAGCTGTTGATTCTGAAGAGAAGTTCGCTGTACCTTTTGACGTCGGCTTGAGCGTGGATGACAGCCTGTCTATTCATGAACTCTCTAAGGTTCCAACATCAGACTCAAGCGTGCCTGTACATTTAGAAGCTTCTGAGAAACAGCATATCTTTGATTTTGACTTCAATGTCGATAAGGTTCAGTTGTCTCTTTCGAAATGCACAAATGGTAAGACCATGGCTGCTGATCCACTTGTCGATCTTATTGCTGAGAGGTTCCAGCTTGATTTCTTCAAGACCGATACTGACATGCACGTTGATTTGACTCTTGCTACATTCAATATTGAAGATTGGGTTGAGCAAAGTGGTCCAAAGGAATTCAGAAAATTGATTTCTTCGAACAATTTCTCTGAGAATGAAGAGTTTGACACAGGCAAAGATATTTTCAAGCTTAAGTATGATAGAGTTCGCAGATTGGTCAATCTTGACGGTAAAGAGATAGAACTTTATGACCAGGATGTTGATCTCAACCTTTCTGCCTTGAAGGCGATCTTGACTCTTAAAAGTTTCATGACAATATTGAACTTCACGTTAACTACTTTTACAGATCCAAATCCTCCTGAAACACCCGCTGATGCTTTGAGGCACAATGATGCTTCTCAAATTGAGACTTCTCCCCAACAGATTCGTTGTAATATTGACCTTGATGGTATCACCTTGGTTCTCAATGATGAGGGTATCAAATTGGCAACCATACAGTTCTCTACCGCCCTTTTTGATATCTTGGTTTTGCCCGAGAAGATGAAAGTGTGCTGCAAACTTGGCTCTTTAACCATCCATGACGAAGTGAATGAGGGTTTGGCGCGTGACTCTGTCCTCAGAAAGCTTTTGAGTTTTGATGGAGATGAGTTGGCTGAGTTTACCTACGAGACATATGATCCAGTGACGAGTGGGGATCTCAACTACTCTTCAAGTTTCAATTTCAGGGCAGGTTCGTTGAGATTGAACTTTGTTGATGAGCCATTGAACAAGATTCTAGGCTTCTTTAGTAAGTTCCAACAAATGAAATCCTACTTTGACTCTGCGAGAGACTCCGCTTTCAACCAGGTGAACCTCCAAAATCAGAATATGAAACTCGACATCGCTATTAAGACTCCCATTGTTGTGTTCCCAAAGCTCGTTCACTTCGCTTCTGATACCTACAATGATGTCACTGTCTATTTGGGTGAGTTCTATGCTTCTAACAACTTCATCAAGCAGGCCGCTGGATACCTGAACAAGATGGATTTGGGTCTTCGTTCCACAAAGTTAACGTCAACCTTCCATGCGATTTCCGATTTCCAATCTCTGAAAATTCTTGATGACGTTGATCTCTCTTTTGAAATTGAGCTCTTAGAGCATCCTGTTGATGGTCCAGTTATTAGAGCTTTGGGAAAGACCACAAGTATTATTGGTGATTTGACTTCCCAACAGTTATCATACATATTTGGGTTGATACAAACCGTTCCACGGGTCCTTGTCTTCGACAACAGCAGTTCGTTATCTGAGATTGAAGAAGCTGCTGTGAATGCAAACAAAGTCATTGCACCAAATGCAGTCTATCATGCAGATGAAGATGTGCTAAAACGCCCCTCTACAGATTCAGATAGGACAGCGAACCCTGACGGCATCAAAATTGACTTTGCTTTTGAGATCCCTCAGGTGTCTTTGAGTTTACATGACCATCCATCAAAATCTCCGGCCAGTGCCACTGCAATATCCAGGTTCTCATTGACGGATATCGGTACCAAGTTTTCTCAAAAGTACAGTTCTCATTATGATGCTGATCTTCACGTTGGATCCCTCACTGCCGAGGATATCCGTGAAATCAAGGACAACAAGTTTACCGAGATCATCCCAAGAATTTCAGGCAAATATCATCAGTTTTCGGCGAAAGTTTCTACGAATGGACCTGTGGATAACAAGAATACTATTGTAATGATCACCCTCAATAGTCCGAAGGTGATTTTCGCAATGGATTACCTGTTTGCTTTGAAGTCTTTTCTTGATGAAGGATTTGCTCTACCTCCTGAACTTCGTTCCGGCCAGGGTCCAACAGCTGATCACGAAGGTGACAGCTCGTTGATTGATACATTTCTGGCTGATGAAGACACCCAGATTGTGACTGCTGATCCTGTTTCAAGGTTGGGCTTCTCGATCAATGTTGTTGATACGTCCTTGATTCTCTTGGCTAATCCAACATCTACCAGCTCAGAAGCTATAGTGTTCAAAATTGAGCAGTTATTAGCCTCCAAGCAAAATATTACCACCGCAAGTGCTAATAATGTCGGTATGTTCTTGTGCAAAATGGACAGTTTTGATCAAAACAGAATCAGAATTATTGATGACTTCTCGTCTTCTATTACTATTGATGAGAGGGGGAGTTCACCTGGGAATTTCCTTACTTCAATTCAAGTTGCCGTTGAACCACTTTTGCTCAGAGTCTCACTCGCGGATATAAGATTGGCTCTGTCAATCTTCAACAGAGCTGTTGAGCTCTCTCAACAACAAAATGGAAGATCTGACGAAAGAAAAATTGAAGAAGACACGTATACGACTTTTACAAAGGAGTTTAGACGCAAAATCAGTGAGTATGCTCCAAGTATTGTTACTTCGCTTTCTGGAAACAAGTCCAGACGTGGGTCCGTTGTTCAGCAAGAAGTTGTTCTTAAAGCTGAAGAGATGACTGCTGATATTGAAGGCTTACGTTTGGTCTTAATTGGTAATGTGAATGAACTTCCAGTTTTGGACATGAGCGTTGATGCATTCCAACTTATTGCAAGGAATTGGTCTACAGATTTGGAGCTTGATAGTACTGTGGAGTCATTTGTGAACATTTTCAACTACGCAAAGTCTTCGTGGGAACCTTTGATTGAACCGTATCCCTTTGCACTTCATGTGTCCAAATCAATGTCCCCAAAGCCGCAGCTATCAGTTGACTTGATTGCCAGAAAGATTGCTGAAATTACTCTTTCTTCCCGCTCAATTGCGTTGCTTTCGCAGGTCTTTTCTTCGATTTCTGGCGATGGCGAGATTCAGGCAAGGGGAATGTTAAAGCCTTACAAGATCTTAAATCAGACAGGTTATGACCTCAATGTGTGGGTCGCTTCTTCTGATGGAGGTCGCCCAAACTTGACCACGATTCGTGATGGTGACATTATCCCATGGGAGTTTGAAGATTGGAGAAAGATCCGTGAAAATTTAGCCACCGATAACAACAAGGGTATTCTTGGTATCGAATTTTTAGACTCTGATTATGAAAATCTGTTGAATGTTCCGGTCACCAGTGAGGGTGAAGAACTTTACATGTTGACACCTCCTAAGAGCGGCTATCATAACAGACTCAGTGCACATGTAGCTTTGGGTGTTGATAACGTGAAGACAATCTCATTGAGATCCACAATTGTTGTCGAGAACAACACACAGGTAAATGTCATAATAAAAGGAAAGAAAGAGTATAAGGTTTTAGCTGGAAAATCAAGAGCTCTTCCTATTGATGAGGTTTATGACACCACCTTTTCTGTTAAGCCTGACATCAAGGTCCCATTCGAATGGTCTGAGACGGCTGTCTTCTGGAAGAGGCTTCAAAAATCTTCCCTTTCTATCAGATGTCCTTCAACAGAGGAGAATGATACCACGAGCTTCTTCTTCCAGGTTGATGCTAAGCTCAATAGATCTGAGCCTCTAACTAAAGTGTACCCACATATGACAGTCGTTCTTTCTGCGCCATTGGAGATTGAGAATTTGTTACCTTATGACATTTCTTACAGGCTATATGACAGAAGCTCTAAACGTGATTGGAGAAATTTCCTCAAAAAGGGCAACACAAGCCCTGTCCATGTGGTTAAATTGGAACACTTCTTACTTTTGAGCGTCCAGCCTGCTGGTACAGGCTTTGCTAAAAGTGATTTTGCCATTATCAATGCGCCAGACACCAGTGAGTTCAAGCGTGAGTCTCGCTTGTGTATGAAGAACGAGGACGGTCAACAGTTGAAAATTGGTATCCACTATAGTTCCTCCCAAGACAGTCTGAAAGGCCTGAAGGTGACCATCTTCTCTCCCTACATCGTCTTGAACCAGACTTCCAGGGACTTATTTGTCAGTGAGAACTACAATGTTCTTCAATCAAAAGTTTCTGGTGATGACATGCTGAAGAGTGCCACTCCGAAGATGTTCTCATTTGATGAGGATGGTGATGTCAGATCTAGAGCTTTGGTGAAGTTTTCAAACTCCAACTGGAGTAGGCCGGTTAGTTTCCAAAACATTGGCCAGATTTCTCAAGTTGACATGATGTTCCCAGACAAAAAGACCTCCGTAAGTCTTGGTATCTCAGTAAAAGAAGGAGAGGGAAAGTACAAATTAACGAAAGTTGTGACATTTGCGCCACGGTACATTGTCACTAATAGATTTGCTGAGGGAATTGAATGTCTTATTGTTGGATTATCTGAGCCTTTCCGCCTTACACCTGGTGAACATCGAGCATTATATGGACTACCGATTATGGACAAGAACCAACTGCAAATTCGACTTGTGGGAAGTAAGAGCGAGTGGTCATCACCTTTCAATATCAAAGATGTTGGGTTGATCTACTTGAAGACTTACAAGCCAGATGTTGGAGTCACACTCTTCAAAATTGACGTCATGTTAGAAGAGTCTTCTTTGTTTGTCCATGTTTCTGATGCTGAAAATCATTGGCCATTTTCAATCCGCAATTTCTCTGATCAAGAATTCCTCTTCTACCAAACAAACCCTGATGTTGATGAGAATGACGAGGTTTTGCAAGGTAACGGTAAGGAGTTTAAGCCATTATTCTTCCGACTCCCTCCGAAAAGTGTTATGCCATATGCATGGGATTATCCTGCTGGCATTCACAAGGAGCTTGTGTTGAGAAGTAGTGGACGTGAGCGAAGAGTTCAGCTAGCTGAAATTGGAAGCTTGAGGCCAATGAAGATTCCAAAAAGTAATGCCATTGTGGACTTAAACGTTGTTGCCGATGGCCCTACTCAAACTCTTGTCATTTCCAATTATGACCCAACTGTCAGTCTTTACAAGTTAACCACTTCTCAAACAGCTTCCAGTGTTTCTGTTGCAAACTCAGATCGTTTCAAGGTTGTTGAGGAAGACTCTGATATACACACACAGTTCTTGTTGAAGTTTGAAGGTCTGGGTATATCTCTCATCAACACTCGTCTTCAGGAGTTGGCCTATATTTCTGTGAATGGAATTGAGTTGAGATTTAACGACTCAGATATTTATCAGACATTCAGTTGCAAACTTAAATGGTTGCAGATTGATAATCAGTTGTTTGGTGGCATTTTCCCGATTGTTCTGTATCCAACTGTTCTTCCACAATCAACCAAGGAAATGAACAACCATCCAGCATTTTCTGGATCTGTTACAAGAGTGAAGGATGATACGCATGGCGTAATCTATATTAAATATCTCACTGTGTTATTACAGGAGATGTCTATTGAGATCGACGAGGACTTCTTGTTTGCCTTGTTAGACTTCTCTAAAATTCCAGGTGCTATTTGGAATAAGGACGTTGAAGACAAGTTATGTGACGAAGTTATTCAGTTACCGGAGCCTTCTAAGGATTCCTCAGGTAGTGATATTTACTTTGAAGCTTTACACTTGCAACCAGTACAGATGAACTTGTCGTTTGTCCGAACGGAAAGAGTTAACGTCGAGGATAAGAGTTCGTCTCAGAATGCCATCATGTTCTTCTTGAACGTCTTGACCATGGCAATTGGAAACATTAACGATGCTTCCATTAGATTGAACGCTTTACTCATTGATAACGTCAGGGTTCCTATCCCGACTTTGATTCAGCATATACAAACGCATTACGGCCAAGCTTTCTTCTCCCAGATTCACAGAGTCATTGGTTCTGCTGATGTCATCGGAAATCCTGTAGGTTTGTTCAACAATATCAGTTCAGGTGTGATGGACATTTTCTATGAGCCTTATCAAGGTTTTGTGATGACCGATCGTCCACAGGAGTTGGGTATTGGACTTGCTAAAGGTGGTTTGAGTTTCTTGAAAAAGACAGTATATGGCTTCTCGGACAGTTTTGCAAAGATGACTGGATCGATTGCCAAGGGCTTGACTGTCGCCACTTTGGACAAAGAGTTCCAGGATCGTCGTCGCTTGACTCAACGAAGAAATAAGCCAAAGCATGCTCTGTATGGTTTCAGTATTGGTGCATCTTCTTTTGTTGATGGTATTACAAGTGGTATTACTGGTGTTGCAATGGCCCCTGTTCAAGGTGCATCCAAGGAGGGTGCTGCTGGGTTCTTCAAAGGTATTGGTAAAGGATTGATTGGTCTTCCAACCAAAACGGCCATTGGTATTTTTGATTTGGCGAATCAGGTTGGTGAAGGTATCAGAAACACCACCACTGCGTTCGATGGTGACGGACTTGACAAGGTTCGTCTTCCGAGATATGTTGCCCGTGATTCTGTTATTGAGAAGTACAACGAGAGAGATGCACAGGGCCAGTACTGGTTGAAGGTTGCCGGTGGTGGTGAGTACTTATCTGAAGATTATGTTGCTCATGCTGTGCTCCCTGGTGAAGAATTGGCTGTCATTGTCACTTATAAGATGATCTTGATGATGTCAACTGCTACGTTGGCTATTAACTGGGCCATTAGCTTTGATGATATTAAATCTATCACACAAGAGAAGACTGGAATCAAGATTGGATTGAACAACTCGAGACAAGGTCCATTTATTCCACTTCCACATGCGGAGAGTCGCAAGTTCCTCTACAAAAGTATTGGAATCGCTGTGAACGAGTATAACAAAAACTGTCAAGTCATTCCATGATATGGATTGTCTATGAATATTTACGTGATTATAATATATTATTAGTATAACTTCCTTGTAAATTTTAGTGGAGTTTCTCCTGTGCGTTTTGGTAGGTTTGCCATGAACTTTTGGGCATTCTCCTTCGTTTCAAATTCGAGTTGCAGAGTCCCAGCACCAACAGCGCCATCGGCGCATTGAACAATTAATTTGTCCCCAATAAGCTTGAACTCACCACTCTCTAATCCTGGTATAGATTCCTGGGCAACAAGGTCAGAGAGGATGACTCTCTTCCACTCATGAATGAGAGGTTTTCTTCTCTTCTTCACCTTGATCTCCTTAAATGTATATAATGATCCAAGAGTGTTGTACTGCCTCACTATATCTCTTGAAGATCTCGACCAGTCAATCTCTGACATCTCGGGTGTGATCTTAGGGGCATATGAGTACTCATACTTCGATTCAAATTGTGGTATTTTAAAGCTTCCATCACTTATCACTTGAACAAGAAGATCTGCGCCTTTCACAGCAAGGCGGTCCCTCAAAGAGATTAGCGTCTCGTCCCCTTCGATCTTGAGCTCGGACGTTTGTGCCACGATGTGACCCTTGTCAAACTCGGTTGGGTGTAGTGTTTGAACTGTCACGCCAGTAAACTGGTCGTGATTGAGCAATGCGGACTGAAGAGGACTAGCTCCAGAGTATCTGGGAAGGAGAGAAGGATGGACATTCAAAGAGTATGGAACAGCCTGTAAAAACTCCTTTGGTATGAGTTTTCCATATGAAACTGCGACAGCGAGGTCGTAGTTATTGGGCGTAATGGCGTTGATCTCGGCGTTGGTCTCAGCTCTAATGACGTTGATTCCCTCATATTCTGCATAGGTAGAAATTGGAACATCCGTGAATTTTTTCTTGTCCCTTCCTGTGTACTTTGCATGTTTTGTAATGAGATCGATATTGCTGATAAGCCCCTGATCGTTTTTTCTTGCGTCAACAAGGCGTTTGAGGGATTCAATGCTGAACTCATCAGAACCGAAAAAGGCTATATTGAGGGGCTTTAGACGTATCAAAGTCGAACTTACTGACCTCAGTGAGAGCTTGGGTTTCGGTAACCGACGGAAAGACTCCAAAACCATACCCTTTGTCGACAACAGCGGAAACTAGTGGAAATTCGATAAAACATAGCTGAATGTTGTTCATATCTCGGCGCGGATTTTCTTTTGAACCGATAACTACATTAATCATTACCATCCTTCCCATCCAAAAAAAATCTTCAAATCGAAGATCCGCTTGCAATGGTCGAGTCAAAGAGATTGTTTATCCTGTTCTCTACGACAGTGGTGGGCTTGATTGCTGGCACTCTATATCTGTTCTCGGCATATGGTCCGCAGCTTGCTCACCGACTCCACTATACAGGAACGCAGACATCTCTCATCGCCTTCTCGGGGTCCATTGGCACAGCGATAAGTGGTGTCCCTACAGGATTTTTTATTGATGCCTTGGGCTCTTCACTGGCTCTCGTCGTAGGTGGTCTCTCGATTGGTGGGGGGTATATCGGGCTCAAGGCACAGTTCGATTCGGGTTACGCCAACGTGACCACCAGTGCACTCCTAGCATTCCTCATTGGTATGGGCTCCACCTTCATCAACTCCGCCATGATCAAATCTGCTGCTCTCACTTTCCCAGACAATAGAGGTATTGCCACAAGTTTCCCTGTCGCTGCATTCGGTCTCAGTGCCTTCGCCTATACCTTTGTTGGAAACCTCTGTTTTGGTAATGATACATCCAAGTTCCTTGGTCTCATGGGCTATTCTGCCATCGCTATCTCACTTTTGGGTCTTCCTGCAATTTATTTGACAGATAAGGAGATTGCTAAGCAGTCCATTACGAAGATTCCTGTTGCCAGGAGAAGTATTTCCTCAAGACAAACCCCAGCTCACTCGATTGAGCTCGATGTTCTCATGTCACCAATGACAACCCACGCACAACCACGTCCCGTGCTTGATATCGAAAGACTGGACCAAAAACTACATGAACATATGTTTTCAAGACTTGAAGTTTGCAAAAGCTCCAGATTTTGGATCTTGTTGAGCATTTTAGGAATTCTGGCTGGTCTAGGACAACTCTACATTTACTCGGTCGGATTCATGATCAAATCCCTGCTCCATGGTGCTAGTGACGATGTAGTCCAAATCTCACAGTCTTCACAGGTGGCACTCATTTCTATTTTTAATTGTATTGGGCGTCTTTTGTGTGGCATTATCGGCGACGTATTGGCTATCAAATTCAAGCAACAGAGAAGCTGGATCGTGTTTTTGCCCACCGTGGTGCTTCTTCTCGTTCAGGTTATATGTTTTGCAACAAAATCATATGAAAAACTGTGGATGGCATCAGTGCTTAATGGGATCGGATATGGATTAACGTGGAGCTCCATACCACAGATCCTTTTGGAGTATTTCGGTGTACACGCCTTCTCTTTCGCCTGGGGTTTCATTAGCATGGGTACAATTCTGCCCACATACTTCTTCACGCATCTCTTTGGAAAGAATTACGATTCAAGCTTAACCACTGATGAAACAACTGGCATTAGAGTTTGTACAAAAGGGCAATATTGTTACGATGAAACGTTCTTGATTTCCACAGGCTTTGGAGTCTTAGCCTTCCTTTTGGTTATTTGGATCAATGTCAGGCCCTTCGTGCAGAATAAAAGGTACATCCCAGTACCAGAATGACCACATCAATGCTACATATTGCCGCTATAGAATCAATTTGTTCTCTCCGGCCGTAAATAGAGCGTGGTACTATCTTAGACTCTTTATTCCTGCGTAGTCCTTACCGTGCGCTGATAAACTCGTCAAGCTTTTATGCTTACGTAATCAATATATTTTGGTTTCGAGAGTTCGCTTTGACACAAACGTCTTGTAGCCTTTTCGTCTCTCTAATTCATGACGCTTGGGGTTGATCAAGGGGTATTACTGGTATGGAAGAGTCTCAACGTGGATACAAACCACTGCACATGCGTAACCGCCAGCGTCAGATACCATACCCGTCTAGTGGACGTGGAGGAAGATCTAATCGGCCATTCAGTGAGCGTACCGATAAATCTTTATCGTCATCTTCAACCTCATCTATATCCACAGATGTTCCGTCCTCCTCTGAAGACATGGAGAGGAGAAGACAGAGGTTTGGAAGTAAAAGCTCCCAACAGAAGACTTTCGGATTAGTTAGCAGAGGAGAGGATAACACGTTACAACGAGACCCTGAAGCCAGACGATATTTTTTCCAACAAATTTTGAAAGAAGTGAGTTAATTACCTTAGTAAATTTGGTTAATTATCTATTTATTGGGTACTAATAAGGTGCAGTTTTCCAGTTTAGGCTCAGATACAGATGTGGAGGCTTTGGAGTCCTCGCTCAATGATATGTCTTTGGATGAGAAGTCGGGTCAAGAAAGCGGGGAAAAGTTTTCTAAGGTGTTAATGTCATTAAGAAAACTTCGAGAAGCGTTGCTGAATTCTCAACCTGATGAGTTCGCCGTGTCTGTGTTCTTATTCTCTATTCGAATCTCTGCCCGTGTTGGCCATTATCAAACATACGTGCCGAGCATCGTGTATCTCATGGAGCATAATGAGCTGCTCTCTAAGTCAGAGTTGCATGAAGTCGTATCACTCCACATTTTGCATCTTGCTCATTTCAACAACGAACATACAAAAGCACTTGAGGCTCTGCTGCGGTATTGTCCGGATGATATCCATCTCCATAATGTTCTTACCTCTTACAGAAACTTAGAGTATAAGACATGGCTTGAATTGCTCCACAAGGAGAAAGACATTCCAAAATATCGTATCATGCAGTTTGGAGAGCACACGGTTGTTTCTCATGCTATTAATTGCATCCAGAAGTCTTACTTTCAACTACCATTATCTTATGTGGAGGGTCTATTTGGTATGACCATGGACTCTCTTGCGAAGGACTATAATTGCACCTGGCGCCTGGATCAGAGAACGGTGGTGGTTCGTGAGAGGCACTAAGGTTCTACTAGAAAGGACAATATTAACGACTGATCTGTTGCTGTAGTCCTGCACCCACTGCCTGTTTGTTTGGTTGGGACTTCGGTCTGGCCTCCTACACACCGCGACCAGAAAAGTCCGGCAAATAGAAACAAAAGCTAATTAATGGACATGAACCTCCCCGTGGCGCTCTACAAAAAGGCAATTAGTGGCTTAAAAGGGCTCAAAATTCTTGTTCACTATGGAGACTTTTAGAGCGTTGGAGAGAATTGGTTCTACGCCCAACCTTGACGTGAAGCATTTTGAGGACGGAACTGTTAAATTGGAAGACGTGATGGAGGAGGTGCAGTATCTAAAGACAATGGTAAGTTCTTTACAGGCGAGTCAGTCTGGCCAAACCTGCGCTCCTGAAGCTTTACTAACAAAATCATGCAATAGGTCAGCACTCTAAGGCAACAGATGGCTACGTTCCTCACGGGACTTACAGCTATACAACCCTCGTCGAAGCGTGAGTAGCTTAATTCGGAACAGTTACATGATGCGTGGATGGTTCAACTAACGTATAGGCAGCGCAACAAGTGTTTGAGGAAAACGTTCAACGAGTAAAGATATTACAGCAAACCTTGGATGAATACGTGGAGCGCTACAAGAAGCTTATCCCTCTTTTTGAAGTTGTACAGAGAGAGATGGATGTGAAGGCGCCAGAGAAGCTAGAGCCATCTTTGAAACCAACAGCATCCACGGCTGCCCCAATGAAAAAGGTTAGGAAGAGATCATATACCAAGAAGCCTGCCACAAGCAACGCCAGTACCCCTCAAGGCGGATTCACCCCCCATTCAACGATCCAGGAATACGCAAAGGATGGGTCGGAAAACGCGCCGATTGTTCTGTGAGACCTACAACCACATCCCTTTCCTGATTGCATACCAGTGTTGATGATTCTTATTATTCGTACTGCCTTTTAATGACATTTTCCGTATGATTTGCCCGACTTCGCTGTAGATACCGACAGCTCTGCGGTAACCCTGAAGCCGTAGCCTCCACGTCCAGTTCGCGTCAGCCCAAAAGCAGGAAAGAAGAGGACAACTGCGCCTGTCTACCAACATTCTCCACATGTTAACAAACCTTCTAGGCCAATGCTTCTAATCAATGATTTTATGGCGCTCCTAGTAGCGTTTGTTCTTGCCCGGTGTGTTCTGAGCACCAACTCGTCAGTAAGCGAGGGCCTCGTGCAAGCTTATGAGGCCGCCTCACAGAAGTCGCTTCTCTGGGGTGCCTATAGGCCCAATCTCTACACGGGGATCCGTCCTCGACTTCCTCACTCACTGCTGAGTGGTCTAATCTGGTTCAATGCTGATGATATGGAGAATCTTCAGAAAATGCGCCACTTCTGCGACCAAGGGCTCGACTTCCAGGGCTTTGGCTGGGAACAGTATGACCCCCGTCTCGGAGGTCATCAAGTGATGAGAGACAACGAGTTCGGTCTCGACATCGCCACATATTTTGTCAAGACAGACGATGGAAACTGGGCTTTAAGAGTTAAGGGAACCCCCAGACTAGGCCACGAGACAGATGCTAATTCCATCCTGTTCTACACTGTCTTGACCAGTGAAGACGGCATGATCACATCAGCATCAGGGTCTCCATTCGAGGGATTCGCTCCAGGAGATAGCGTCAAGATCTTTGGCCATTCCAAAGAGCTTGAGAGTTTTGAAATTGAGATCACAGATGGCCCGGATACTAATACGCACAAGACAGTGGCCAAGAGGGCACTCCTCGAACCAAGTTTGGACCCAGCAAGAACTCATCACTTGTCCATGAACGTTCCTGAAGAGCAATCCTGGAGGGCCAAGGATATTCTTGCTATCATGATTCAGGAGTCTATCAAGGACATTGCGGAGAAGCATCACAGCACTAAGATCGTTCCAGATCCGGCGTCACTCCTTACATTAAGAAACGTCAACAATTTTGAAGGAAATATGCACATAATTCAAAAGACGTTCGTTGGGGACTTTGAGTATGATATCATTTACAACGCCGAGTCATCTACTGAGAAGATTACTTCTGATTCCATTCCAACTTTGATTGAGTCTATGAAGACTAATATTGACAAGAAATTTGCTAAGGCATTCGATATTCAACCACCATTTAACAATCCAGAGTACGAGAAATTTGCCAAAGAAGTCATGTCCAATCTCCTCGGTGGGATTGGATACTATTTCGGTGATCATCTTGTTGATAGAAACGCAGAATTCAATGAAGAAACTTATGAGCAGATCAAGCTGAATGGTGTTACAGAAGGTCCTGCAGAGTTATTCAGTGCTTGTCCTTCACGTACTTTCTTCCCTAGAGGTTTCTATTGGGATGAAGGCTTCCACTTGATTCCAATACTGGATTATGATGTCGATTTGACATTGGAAATCTTGAAAAGTTGGTTTAACTTGATTGATGAGGATGGATGGATTGCTCGTGAACAGATTTTGGGACCAGAAGCAAGATCTAAAGTTCCTTTTGATTTCCAAGTGCAAAGCCCAAAAATCGCAAATCCGCCGACTTTGATGCTTGTCTTTGTCGATCTTTTGTCAAGAGCTAAAGAGATTATAGACAACGGATTTGCTGATTTAGGAGATCTGGAGGAGCCGGAGCAAGTTGATGAGTTTGGTGAAGTTAGCTTTGATGGAATCACTGATGCTCATTTGAGGCATCCGGAACTACTTATCAGTTATGCGGAGAAAATATACCCGAAGTTGCAGAAACATTATGAGTGGTTCAGAAAGACACAGAGAGGAGAGCTTGAAGAGTTTGAACGTGAGCCCTACTCACCCGTTGAAGCTTACAGATGGAGAGGGCGTACTTACACACATTGTCTACCAAGTGGACTGGATGATTATCCGAGAGCCCCGATTCCCGATATTGCAGAATTGAATGTTGATTTGATCAGTTGGATCGGCACCATGACAAGATCGATGAAACAGATGGCTGAGTTGTTAGGAAAGAGGGAGGATTTTGAGAAGTACTCCAGAATTGAGCACGACATTCTGAAAAACATTGAGGATTTGCATTGGTCAGAAGTAGACAAGACGTACTGCGATGTCTCTGTTGATAAAGATGATGAGGACGAGTTCTTCTGTTTCAAGGGATACATTTCTCTGTTCCCCTTCTTGCTAAAGCATATTGAACCTGGTAGTGATCACATTCACGAAGTGATCAAGTTGATCAGTGACCCAGAACAGCTTTATACCCCTTACGGTATCCGCTCTTTGTCAAAGGCTGATCCACTGTACAAGACAGGAGAAGACTATTGGAGAAGTCCAATCTGGTACAATATCAACTACCTCATTCTTGAAGCCCTTCGCTTCTATGGCTCTGGTGCGAATGGTGCCTTGTTGGATAAAGAGACGCAAGAGTTGGCAAACAAGACTTACACCGAGTTAAGAGTCAACCTTGTGACTAACGTCAAGAAAAACATGGACAGAACCGGCTATGTGTTTGAGCAGTACAATGACGTGACCGGTGATGGCCAGGGTGCAAAGCACTTCTATGGATGGACAGCGCTTGTGACGAGCATGATGAAAATGCCATCATCGTTGTAAACTGTGGCTTGTCTGTCTGTGTCGGTATCTGTGTCTGTGTCTGTTTTCGAAAGCTTAGATTTCTGCGTCTGTGCAATGCCTCAGCGTTTTCGTCATTAAAAAATAACTTTTGTATCAGAGAGTTCGTTGGAGATATGACGTAGCATTAAACGAGCCACGCGGTTTTCACGGTGAGCGTCTCGTATATATTATCGGGCCGGTGGCAGGCCTTCAAATCCCAGCACTACAATGCGCGTACGAGGTCAGAACGTGTCTGTTGTTGTTATCTGTTATAGAATCGTAGGCTCCCAGTTGACGGTGTGCAAAACAGAAATCTTTCTCTGGGGCTGGCAACTGCTACGAGGCAGTTTACTTTCCACCACTCGAAGAAGGGGGAGCCCCAAATGTCCGAGCACGGTGGAGGTGAGTATTCTATCGGTCAAGGCGGTTCACGTAGCGAGAGATCCAGGCCTTCTGGGTATTAGAAAGCAAAACCGATCACCAAAGCAACGCCACTGCATGGTGTGGTCCGACTTTTCTGGGTCCTTCTTCCGTGGGTGACAACAGTGTTTGCCCTATCACTGATACCATCCGACGCGGCTGGTGACGATTTGAACCGGGGTCTGAATTGGGGCCGCCGCGGGCCCACGGTGACCTGAGTAAGGGGTCAATTGGGTTCCGGCAGTGTTTCCGAGCAGTTATATCTCATCTGAATGGCGTTTTTTGCCACGGTTTTGTGTTATAAGTGGGCTCAAAGTGTCGGAATTACAATATTTGCCCAAGCTATCTGGCAGACATTTGAAGGGTTCTCCGTTTGGTCCGTGCAGCATCTGTTCCCGTTCAGGAAATAAAAAAGAAATTCATCGCCTTCAGCAAATGCGGGATGTTGGACTGAAGTGTCCAAAGCTCCACTGCAGGGCGTATCCCCAATTTCCCCAATTTCCGTCCTATATATAAGGGGCCACAGCCCCTGCCTTTGGTATCAGGGAGGGGCCGCGCGCAGTTGTACTCGCTGACACCAACGAACCAAGCTCTTACACATCATGTCCAAGTTCTACGACTTCGCCCCACTCGACAAGGCCGGCAACCCATACCCCCTCAAGGACCTTGAGGGTAAGGTTGTTATTGTCGTCAACGTTGCCTCCAAGTGCGGCCTCACCCCACAGTACAAGGAGCTTGAGGCCCTTTACAAGAAGTACAAGGACCAGGGCCTTGTCATCTTGGGTTTCCCATGTAACCAGTTTGCTGGCCAGGAGCCAGGATCTGATAGCGAGATTCAGTCCTTCTGTCAGCTCAACTATGGCGTTACTTTCCCAATCCTCAAGAAGGTTGAGGTTAATGGTTCTAACGCCGACCCATTGTTCAAGTACCTCAAGGACCAGCAGACCACTTTCTTGGGCCGCTTCGGTTTCAACGGTATCAAGTGGAACTTTGAGAAATTCCTCATTGACAAGTCTGGTAAAGTTGTTGCTCGTTACGCTCCAATTACTAAGCCAAATTCCATGGAGGCCAAGATTGAAGAGTTGCTTAAGGCTTAAGTCGCCTCTTATGTTTTTTTGAAAAACCTCTAGTGGACTAATTTATCTATATATGTTTCTGTGTTTCTGATTTTGTTGGGGGGTTTTTCTTTTCGATTAATTTTCTGTCTTTATTTGTCTATGGATTGAATGAATATGCATACCGTCTCGTGTAATCCTACTATAACGGCACGACATGAACCGATCATTTTTCCGCTCTGTAGGGAGTCCTGAGACAACTGCGCAACCTTAAAAAAAGTTGGGGCCCATGCTGAAGTTAAGACATCGGGAATACTCCACTCTAACGGCCCGGAACTCAGTATGGTCCACCTTTCAAGAAACAATTGTAGATGTAACGGTATGCATTTTAGGGTAGCGTTAATACCCAAGCCGTATCTCATATGTCTCAGGATTGCAACCGCCCCTTCAAAGCTTAGCCAGAGCCACGCGCGAAATGGTCAACTTTGGGCTCTTGAGCAGAAGACAGCACGAATTTGAAGCCACTTTGTGGGTCATTTCCCGTTATAGTACTATGGTAGTGTCAACTTATCGGAATTGAGGCTGTCAATTCCGGCTTATCGTACGTTGCCGCACGGAATTATGAGTCGCACGACATCCGGACACCTGGTGTTGGGGTGCCTGGTTTTGATTATTCGATATAATCTTGAACTTTCTAAGCATGGCTATATCTCGTAGACTAAACAAGGTTACATATGCTATTATTGTGGGAATCTACTTTGCACGTTGTCCGCTTTCTCTAATTATTGTTTTTTTTATTTTCTAAAAGGTAACCAGGGTCGGTGTTAAAAGTTCCATAATTATTTTCTTGTCGAAAGAATTCTAAAACAATGAAAGAAACCAAGCATTTTAAACTTTGTCGGGCGAGTACTTAGTACTTCTATATGCATTTTTGTGCTAGTTAGTAGTCCCCCCCTTCAAATCAAGTTGAAGAAAGGATATATTATCAGAGCGAGGCCACATTTCTAGGCGAAGCGATATAAGGCAGATGTAGGCAGCTCCCCCGTTTGGGGCCCCCGAATCCACCCTTAATACCCAAGAGCTTGCATGCAGATGTCACCCACCCCACAGTAGCCTTTAGGAGGAGAGGGAGAGATAAGAATGCATCAGGCAAACAATTTACAAAGGAAGTGGTGGTGTTCAAAGACCTGCTCAAGGGACATATGTCCACTTCCCAAGTCCACCTTGTGCGTACGAGGGCACTACATACATCTCACCTGCGTTTGAAGTGGTCGGGTTTCGACACATTTGCGTCCGCCCTGATATTGCTTTGCACCATCATACCACGGTAGCATCTGACCCTTTGTGTTCTCATAGCTTCCCGTGGCGCACATATATGCAACTGCGTGCACTGCAGACCTGATTGTGGCCCCAGCTATGTGGGGAAGTTCCGAGCTACTGGGCTGGAAGCGTCGTATGGGAGGTGGGTCAACCTCTGCCGAGGGGTTCTGTTAGTGTTCTGCTTGCGAGTCGGTAGCAACCATGGTGCGGATGCATCTCCCGGCACACTTGGGTTTGGAGGCACACTTGGAATGTCATGTTTGCGGAGGCCTGGGGATGCAGTGCCCTCGCTCGTTGACAAGAACCACGACGTTCGCTGCAACCTCGTGGCTGGGTCCAGTGCTAGAGATGTTGCACGATCTGGCACGCAATGTGGAGTGCAACCCAGCGATGTTTTTGCCAGAGCTTCTCGATCCCGCTTTGGGGCTAGCGTCTGTAGTAGGCTTGGCTGCTGGTAGCGGAGGCGTGTGCTAAGGCAAAAGTTGGGCAGGAAGCTTTTGGAAGTTGAGAGGACACAATTTGAGGCGTGCGTGCGTGCATGCGTAGTCCCCAAGCCCTCGCATTTGCGTGTAATGTTTATTAAGATCATGCTCTCTCCCACCCTTTTCCCTTTCCCTCTCCCTCACGGCCCAACATGAGCTGCGCCGGACACATTTGAAGACTCCCTCACAATCACAATGGACCCTCCAACGTATGAAAACCCTTCCCCTTACTACCCCCAGGTACCATGCATCTCTTGCCGTCTTAGAAGAAAGAAGTGCAACAAGGCCATTCCCATTTGCAAGAGGTGTGAACGTCTGGGGATCCCGCCAGAGTGGTGCCTGTACAAGGGAGCCGTGGGGCTTCGTGATAAGGACTCTGCCGCAACGCTTCGTGGTCAAAGGGTGGTCAACAGGGTTCTGAAACGCCAACTGAAGCAGGGAATCATGCTCAAGGAATTCATCCAGAAATCACAGTCGCCGCTCAGTCATCGTGACGAGCGCTTCTTCTCGGGAATGACTGACACAGAGGACGCGCCAAAGTTCTTCATTGAGCCAACATCGGGGGCAATCGGCTATACGAGCTCTCTGGCACTCATTGCCACTATGCACAAGGTCATGCCAGGACGAGATAATAAACAGGTTCTCCTCACTATTCTATCAACCGAGCGCCATAAGCACGCCATGGAGAGAAGTGCTTTGCTGACGAGTATTCGGGATACCCTCCCCATGTTTGAGGATCGCTGTATGGCGGCCTTCATTGGCATACCTGTCCCGAGGGCTGACGACCTCGTATACGCCCTTATCAAGGAGATCACTTGCATCATCCCGGAAAAGGAGTTCTATGATGAATACTTCACCATCGTTAAACATCAGAACGACATTAGTTATATGATGGGGCTTCCAGTGTATCCCGAGTCTTTGATGCAATCAATGGAAGACATCATCCGTTTTGATTTTGAGGGATCTCCTGAGATTAACATCAAGTTCTCAGAGGAGAATGAGAATATCCCAATTCTGGCACTTAACCTCATGATTCTTGCCACCTCATACTTTATTTATTCACACAGAGTTAACGGAACAATACCACAAAGACTTCAAGGGAAGACTAATTGCTCCATTTATGGAAGGTACGCATTGGCTTTATTGAAAGTTAATGCTCTTGGAACTTATATCAAGTTCAATAGTGACTCGTTACTTGTCACTGTGGTTCTTTATCAAGCACATCTCTTCATGAGATATTCGGCAGCAACAAGTTTCAACGCTCAAGGTGATACTCCACAACAAACATCATTAACGACTCGGGGACTTATCTCAAGAGCTAAGAGCCAACATTTCCATGAAAATATGGCCAAATTTTACCCAGATATGACTAAGGATGAAATCAAGATGTACAAAGACGTTTGGTATGGACTTGTTCTTATGGATACTGTGGACTCTTTAGAGTTTGGCTATTTATCTCCATTAACTGTTGATGATATCTCTGGTGATGAATGTGAGAACTCGGAAGTGAGAGAAGCACTGAGAGTTTGCCATAATGCCATTAGAGTTGTCAATTTCATGGACGGCGAACTTACTTCTGATTTAATGCTGGAATTCATCTTAACCATTACCGCAAATATTAAGGAAGCCTATAAGAATATTGGCAGTGACTGGGACGCTGATTTTGAAAAGATGATCGAGCTTAATGCGGGAACTTTACAAAATGGCACTCTAAGGGATTTTTACGCAGCTGCTGAAAGGGTCTTTATGAGAAACTTGATTTTGGGTATTCTGCTAAGTCTTTATTCAATGTGTGTTAGTTGTCTTCAAGAGATTGGCGAGACACCCGAAAACTCTCGCAGGGCAAGAAGGTTTAACATTTTGGCTCATAAGTACGCATATCTATTATTAGAGTTTACAACTCAATTCTTTGTAACTTGTGATATTGTGGGGAATAATGATGATAATAATGTTATTGGCCAGATTTATGTGTTATCGCTGTTACAACTGACTTCTGCGTTTGAAATGGCAGGGTCTATCAGAGCTTTATTATGGCTTGGAGCAAGAGTTAGAGCAAAGATGCAATTATCTGACGAAGAAATTGGAAATTTTATGTTGTTCCATAGAGATGATAGAGAAGCAGATAGGAGAATTCTCTCTTTTTTGGGTGCGCAGTTTGTGGACATTCCTTCAATTCAAGCTCTTATCTCAGATTTTGAAATTGATGACGATGAGACCAGATTGATTGATGAACTTGACATTTTAACTGATCCTGTTGTTGTTGGTTACACATGCAGTAAAATTGCACTTCGCTACAGAGACACAATGCAAACCAAAGTGATCAATATGAGCTTTATGAAACTGACAAAGACATATGTTATTGGTACGAGATACAATTCTTTGGTTTTAAGATATTGGTTCCCTGAAGCAGTAAAGAGTGCTAATGAGTTTGGCCATATCACAGAAGTTGATCAGTCTGCTTATAAGCGGACTTCTAATGCTAGACCAAACAGTGAAAGTGAAAGAACCGGTGATTTTGCGGGAACATTCAGGGAGATCTTTGAAGAAGTGATTGATTCAAGTGCTTTAAAAGTATTTGACTTTGAGGAGTTCTATGGAACGGACTACGATGCTTACCTCAAAGCAACTCTTGCTGATTAATTGCTAAGAGATAGAAAAAAATACTATTTATTAGCGTTCATAACTTCATGTAGCCCATGGTGCCCTTGTAGTGCTCTGAGGTTGGGACCCTGGAGATGCCCATGTCGCTTTTGTTGTCTCTACAGGTGGAAGGCGTCCCATACCATGAGTAACAACATCCTCTTGTAAGGAAGATTTCAAAGGCTTCTTCCATGGTGCAGTGCTGACAGGTGGTGGTGGAGCTTTTTCTATAGCATCCAAGTTAGACCTTTCCAAAACCCCTTCAGAAGCAGTAATTGGAAGAGGCTTTCCAGTCTGTGCATTGGCCCACGGAAAAAGAACGCCCCCAAAGTAAAAGTGCTGGACCACGGGGAACTTTCCAAAGACCTCAGCTTGATACATCTTGAGCATTCCTTTAAGTATCTTCTCCCAATTCTTGACATTGGATACGTCGTAGAGAATTGGTGAGTGTTCGAAAAAGGCACCTTTCTTCACTTTGTATATAAATGCAATGGCGTTGAAATACATATTTCGTGAGCTGTACTGGAACACAACTACCCTGTTGTTCACAAGCTTGGGGGAAATCGCAGTACCATTCTTTGATGAGAGACCAAGCATCTGTGAGGCTCCAAGGATGTAAATGATATGGAAATGATCATCAAGACCCCAAACGCCATGGCTCCCAGCTGGCTCAAGTGTGTATGTCGTTATTAATTTCCTTATGAGATTGTAGTAGACCCCAAACATCACCAAGAAGTCATATCCATCTACATCATCACCAATGATGCGAGTCTTCCAGAGACCCGTCAAGAATGCAAGATAGTTCAGCTCATGTCCAGTTCCGTAATCCAAACGTTCCTTTGATCCAAAAGCATTGACAATATACCATTTCACTTCTTTTGCGAACCCATTGGCGTTCTCCAGTTTGTACAATGGCATGATGTGCTGATTCAGCCAGTCATCAATGCTTTCCTCTAACTTGGAATGCCAATCTCTGCAAGCCATGTTACCGTAACGTCTTGGTCCAGGAAACTTAGGAACTTGGTCCACAAGAAGAGAAAGAACACTGATCAGTTCCACAACCGCCCTGACATATGGTTTCCTTGCGAGTATATCACGTAGTCCCAGCTTCTCATCGTCAAATGCCGGAATGGCGACTGTCGAGTCATGTGAATACCTCTCCCTTTCCTCTTCACTGTAGATCAGCTCCAAAGGGAAGACTCCGCGAGGCACATCCTTGCCTTTCACAAGAGCTACAATTCGTCCAAGAGCTTGTTGAAGTTCGCTTAATGCCGCTGACTGTTGGAACCATTGAAGACCATGGGAGTCATGGATGCGCTTTACTGGCTCAGAGAAGCGGAACTGCTTCGGCACAGTCGGTATTCCTGTGGTATCTAGAGTCAAATGGGACATGAACGGACTCTTTGATAGATCAATGTCACAAGATCTTCGCTACATTAGTGACGTACTTGCTACCTGTGTCACCGTCCTTCTTCGCAAGCAAACGCGGACTTCCCAGAGCTGTGGTGTGCGGATGGGGGATTTGGTTGCCCGATTATAATACTCTTGGCGTGAATGTCTCCTTCAAATTGGCATGCCTTTGCTTAGTTTTGCATTCCTCCAAGGTTTGTCACCAATTCGGCTGTTACACCTATCGGTCAAGAATCAATCTACTATTCTCCGATTTCCTGAACGTCTCTTATACCGTTCCGTGATACCCCCACAGATTCTACTGCAAGGACCTTCTGCTTGTAGCGCCCCACCCGAAAGAGAGGCCTAGCAGCAGCTATTATCACCTACAGCACTACTACAACGCAGCCGGAGTACAACCCTTTATCATGACCCTTGATCCTTCATACGCTGGATCGATGTCGTTTATGACGACGAACAGAGGGAGAAACAGCTCATTGTCGCCTACGCACTCTCGTGGAGACTTACGCTCTGCCTCCAGAAGCCGTGAACGTGGTCGTTCCTCAAGCAGGTTACGCCACTCATCTAGAGCAAGAGGTCGTTCACAAGGAGAAGATGTCAACTACAGATGGTCTGTTCTGACTCATGACCCATTAGAGAGATTTGAACCTAAGGGCGGTCAGCCGGAAGGGACCCCGTACCCTGATGATGATGTTAGTGAGGAGGAACAAATCAGTGATGATGAACCAGATTTGAAATTCGATGTTGGTGATTTGATATTGCCCAACTTTGGGTTTTCGACAAATGATTTTTACAAGTGCTTCAATCCAAATGCTACTAAGGAATCCAGAGATAGGAGGAGACTGGCTGCATCTATGGAGAGGTTGAACTTGGAGAAGAAGGCTGAGACAATGAAGAAGAAGGCTGAACTTGTGCAACATATCAGTGAAGCGCTTGGATTACAAAAGGCCCTGCAGGATGCTAGAGAAGAAAACAGCTCTGTTCCTGAGGATTTGGAGCAGTATCTTCAAAAGCTCATGAACGAAACTGGTGTTATAAATGGCACTGGCGGTTTGACGCCTGGTAACCTGGCCAGTTTAGAGAACAAGAAGGACAAACTATTTGACGAATTGAAGACGTATACCATTAAATCTAAGTACACAGACGAACCATTTGAGGAACCAAGGGAAAAAGGTATCGTCAAATCAGAATTGAATGTCAGTGAAGAGACTGTGAGAGTGACGAGAAGCTTGACTTTGGGTGATTTCTTTCATGGAAAGTCCAATGAGCAAAGCAAGGCGAAATCCTATATTGTGCTTGTTGATTACAGTTTTGAGTCTATGCTTTCTCTTTTGTATGTGTTAGGTGCTCTTGCAGGCTCTGGAGACGTTGTTTATGCCGTTCAACTGAGTGAGACTGACAAGAGTATAGACCATCACAAGAAGAATTGTGAAACGCTCACAGCAAACTGTGCAAAATGTTTGGGATTTTTGAAGGATCCGGACTTTAAGATACACGTTGTTGTTCAAAGCACTTACAGGAAGTTCACTAAGCATTATCTTAACCAATTGATCAAATACTTGAAGCCTACACTCTTTGTGATTTCTTTCCAGACGCTGATGAGTTCTGATAAGCTGACCAACTATGTTCCTCCTTGTCCATTCATCGTGATCAAGAGAAAGCCAGTGAGCCACAGAAGATCTTCAAAGCCTGGCGCTTGACGGTTCTGGTGACTGTGTCTTTGTTAACGATGGACGCGTCTTCCGCCTTTCGACACAGTAATGATGCTAATGATTGTTAAATACACACTTTTACACTTTCAGATACACTCGATATCGCGGCATGCACCAACTCGTACTCCGAAACCCTTCACCGAAGAGTCCACCATCTTTTTATGCTACAGACATCGAGCGCCGAACCTTGGGCAGCAGAGGAGTTCGGCTTGCAGTGCCGACAAGAGAGGCACTAGGCTCAGCAAACCATCTCATTCGCTTATTGTAGAGGTCCTGTGATACTCCTGCAGTGCATATATATATATATATATATATATATATCTACATATATACGTGTCGGGGGTGCACGGCTTCCCCAGTCTATACTATCTGGCCTCGGACATCGGATCAACCATCCGAGTTGGGCCGGGACAAACAGAAGCTCTGCGGAGATTCTCCGGGACGCCAAGTGGCATCCCGGAGTGAGGGCCTGACCCGGGGACGGTGTTTTTTTTTTTTTTTTAATCTGTGAAAACACTCCACCTTTATACGTAGGCTATTTCAGGGGTGGGTTCAGACCCATCAGACACTCCTTATGCCGTGCCCATGGTGCTCCAGCTTTCACACTAAGACCCGGCGAACAGGCCTTATGCCCTCCATTGAGACACCATGGAGACGCCTCAGCGCCCCACACCTTGCGACAATGGCCACACAGAACATGCAAAAGTGCGCCCGGGGCCCGGGGAATCGAGAATTGGATGTGCCACAGGTTCTTTCTAACGGCCGTGCATGTTTCGAGTGGTGTCACTGCTGCCGACTCACACGTTAATCATCGGACTTAGGACTATGGGCTGTGATTCGCCGATTCTGGGTGGTCAGCTGATGGCTGAAGCTCCTTTCTTGGTGTCTCTCAGGGGGAGGGGGATGGGGGTAAAAGTCCCCCTGCACGTCTTTCCAAGAGGAGATCCGTGGTTATTTCACCTGTGCCCCGCGCTCCTCTCTGGATCACTGTCAACCTTAGGCGATCCGTTTTGAGGCCTTTGACGGACAGGACAGTCAATCACAGCTTCCTAAACACATAGAGGATTTGCCTTTGTTTTTATAGATAATGAGGCTGAGGATTCGGAAAAACCACGACGGGTGCGTAGGCTGCGCGGGTCTGTATTTGCGATGTGTGTGCATCTTGTGTCGGCAAAGCTGTAGAGGAGTGAACGCAGCCGCACTATACGCGCTCTTTGACGTGCAAGTTTGTCACAATTGAACCCCCATTTATTCCACTTCTCGAGACGAAAGAGGCTCACAGAAGAATGTAATCAGTGCAGACCGTTTAGAGACCAAGAACTACATCCTTTTGTCAACAAAAAGCAGCCGAAATACACGACCGATTTCCCCACGCGGAGAGCTCTGTGTAGCGGAACCGTGCACAGGATGGGTACGCGGGTGGCAGAGGGCCCGGGCCTCCTGTCTCGAGCGATCGGGTTCAAGGTTAAGGCTCACAGACACGTTCCAGGGAAACAAAACCCCATCAAAAGAACGCAATATCGTTCTTGAGTAGATCAATTATATAAAGAAGACCTTTGAAGAGTTTCCCAGCGTCTAGCTGTTCGCCGGGCAATGCTTTAATTCAAGATTGCGCTCTCCGGACGTCCCGCTGGACATGGTGACAAACGGGACATTTTTTTTTTTTCACCGCCCGCAGCTCCTCGGGAAGTCAGTCTTTTTATAAGAGCACGCCCGCCCCGCGAGGCCTCGTGCTTCAGCACACCTTTCCCGACCTAGCTCTCTAATCGCCCCATTTCACAATGTCCTTTGCCTTCAAGAGACTTGCACAGCGTGGTGCTGTTGTCTCTGTGGCTGCCGCTGCCGTGGCTGCCGGTGCTTACGGTTTCCAGGGCCAGGCACAGAACCAGGCCACTCTTCCTCCCCTCATCGACTCCAGACCGGCTCCTCCATCCCGTCAGGAGATGCTCAAGAAGCTCGAAACTACCCCAAAGTATGATGTGCTCATCATTGGTGGTGGTGCTGCTGGTGCTGGATCCGCTGTCGACGCCGCCACCAGAGGCCTCAATGTTGCCATGGTTGAGAGAACTGACTTTGCTGCCGGTACATCTTCCAAGTCTACCAAGATGGCCCACGGTGGTGTCAGATACCTTGAGAAGGCTGTCTTCCAGCTTTCTAAGTCACAACTTGACCTTGTCATCGAGGCCCTTAACGAGCGTGCAAACGTTCTTAAAACTGCACCACACTTGGCTTCCATCTTGCCAATTATGATTCCAGTTTACAAGTGGTGGCAAGTTCCATACTTCTGGATCGGTACAAAATGTTACGATTTGTTTGCCGGTTCCCAGAACTTGAAGTCCTCTTATTTGCTTTTCCCATCTGCTGCTCGTGCTGCATGCCCAATGCTTGATGACAACAACTTGAAGGCTGGTTTGGTTTACCACGATGGTTCCTTCAACGATGCCAGAATGAACTCTACTTTGGCTCTTACCGCTATTGAGAACGGTGCTACTGTGCTTAACTACGTTGAGGTTGTTCAATTGCTCAAGGAAAATGGTAAGGTTGTCGGTGCCGTTGCCAGAGACCGTGAAACAGGTAAGGAGTACAACATCAAGGCCACCTCTGTTGTGAACGCTACCGGTCCATACTCTGATGTCATCTTGGACATGGATAAGGACCCACAGGGTTTGGCTCCAAAGACTTTGCAGCCACCAAAGGTGGTTGTTCCATCTGCCGGTGTTCACATTATTTTGCCTGACTATTACTGTCCAAAGGAGATGGGTATCCTTGATGCCGAGACTTCTGATGGCCGTGTTATGTTCTTCTTGCCATGGCAAGGTAAGGTGTTGGCTGGTACTACCGATGTTCCATTGGAAAAGATCCCAGAAAACCCAACACCAACTGAGGCTGATATTCAGGACATTTTGAACGAATTGCAGCACTACATCAAGTTCCCGGTTAGACGTGAAGACGTTTTGTCTGCCTGGTCTGGTATTAGACCATTGGTTCGTGACCCAAGAGTTAAGTCCACCGGTGGAACTGAGAACTTGGTTAGAAACCACTTGTTGATGACTTCTGAGACTGGCTTGACTACCATCTCCGGTGGTAAGTGGACCACTTACAGACAGATGGCTGAGGAAACCGTTGATGAGATTGTCAAGGTCCACAAGCTCGTTGCTAAGCCATGTTCTACCAAGTCCATCTTGCTTGCTGGTGGTGAGAACTACGATGCTACTGTTGCCCCAAGATTGGCTCAGAAGTACCAGGTGAGCTCTGAGATTGCTGAACACTTGGCCTCTTACTACGGTTCCAGAGCCCCATTGGTTTTGGAATTGTTCAAGCAGGACAAGAAGAACCAGCTCCCAGTTGCACTTGCCTCTGAAAAGGCTGAGATTGACTACTCCAACTTTGAGTACCCATTCTCTGTTGCTGAGTTGAAGTACTCTCTTCAGTATGAGTACACCAGAACTCCAGCTGACTTTTTGTGCAGAAGAACCAGATTGGCCTTCTTGGACTCCAAGGCTGCTTTGAGAGCTATTGATGGTGTCGTTAAGGTTATGGGTGATGAGCTTGGCTGGGACGAGGCCAAGAGAGCTGATGAGACTAAGAAGACTGAGGACTTCATCAAGACCTTCAACTAATATCTCACGCTTCGCCCTTCACTTCTGATTACTTGAGGATAGAGAGTTTGATGAATGTGGTCCCCCCCACCCGAAAAATGTTTGTTAGATAAGGAGCAGTGAAAGTGATGTTTTCATGACTACTATTTTTGTTTCCAATTCTTTTTTCTATTGTTCTGTATATTCGATATAAAGATGACTCATGACTTCCGTTACATGTTGAAATTGATTGTAGCTACATCTTTTGTTTAAGAGGCATCAAAGTTCATTAGTTGGTGTCATTATAATGCAAAGGAAAAATGCTCAAATTATGAGGACAAAGAGGTGCCGTTGCTCAGTGACTGCGGCGCTGCTGTTTTGGACAGTTGTTGCTCGACAGGAGAAACTTTTGCCGTGCTGTATAGCTTATACTCCTCTGCACGCATACTGAGATGGTGGTAATCATTCACAAGCATATTGAAGTAGAAGAGCACTCGTCTGTCGTTGGACTTGGCCTTGCTGTTGAAGTTCTTAATAACGTTATGATTGCATGGCTTTTCTGGGAGAGATTGTAACTGGAGCGGCAGCCTCTTGACGAGCGGGACTGTCAGCTTGTACGAGTGTCCGTCATCGAACTTGGCAGAGTAGATCTTGGCCCTGTTCGAGGAGTTGCAGAGTTTGATTTCAGGCACCGTTGATAACCGGTAGTCGGCAACCTCGAGCTCGTCCAACCGTGTCACTTCCTTGGAGGCCGTCGGCACTCTCACGTGTGGCTTGTCTGACTTGTCCTTGGCGGGCCCCCGGCGTCTGTTGGGTCGTGATGGCCCGCTGTGATGCCCATTGCTTGATGATTTCGTGCCGCTGCCATCTCCATCCACAGACACCGGCGTCTCCCGTCTCACCTTCTCCTTGTTGCCGTTGTTGCCTCTCCGTCTTGGAGCTCGTCTCCTCGGATTCTCGTCGCTCATGGCTTGGGCCTGCTCAAAGCGGTGGCAAATAAGCTTTCCGCTGAAAGAGAGGCAGAAACTCATCTCCTCTAAACGGCGGGCCGCCTCCTTTTCCCTGCGGATGACCCGCGCTCCGTGGTGTACGGATGTCCTTCCCCACGGTCGGTCACGCAGCACTGGCCGGCGCGACCTCGCGAACCCCGGCGGGCGGCGGCGCGAGAAAGAGCCTCGGTTGCTAAATTCGTGTGGAGGCGCGCGGGAGCGATGTGCCACGGGAGTTGAGGTGGCATCTCCACACTTTGTCGCTGCTTTGGGTGATCCCCTCCACAGACACCAAGTGGCGCTGGAGTGGTATAAAAGGCGCCGGGTGTCTTCCATATGGGAGGGTACTTCGGAATGTTAGCTGGCGGAAATATTACAGAGCGAGCAGGAAGCCCCAACAGAAAGACTATGGACAGACTCAGCCAAATCAGCGGACACTTGACGTCCTCCGCGCACACTGCCAGCATTACACAGAAGAAGAGTGATGACGTTGTGATCGTTGCTGCATACAGAACCGCCATAACCAAGGGCGGCAAGGGTCTTTTTAAGGATCTAAAGTCAGACGAGCTTCTCTACCGGTTCACAAAGAAGTTCCTTGAGGTGGTCAAGGTGGACGCGTCCAAGATTGAGGATGTGGCATGCGGTAATGTGTTGAACAAGGGCGCCGGTGCCACCGAGCACCGTGCCGCTCTTCTCGCCGCCGGTATTCCAGACTCGACGCCATTTGTTGCGATCAACAGACAGTGTTCCTCGTCTCTTACTTGTGTGAATGATATTGCCAACAAGATCAAGGTTGGGCAGATTGGGCTTGGTCTTGCGCTTGGTGTGGAGTCGATGACGCAGCACTATGGGCCAGGTGCCCTTACGGAGCTCTCTCCATTGTTGAAGAAGAATGTTGATGCGAAGAAGTGCGAGATTCCAATGGGTATCACTAACGAGAACATTGCTGACAGATACAGCATTTCAAGAAGTGAGCAGGATGCCTTTGCCGCCCAGTCTTACAACAAGGCTGAGAAGGCGATCTCTAGCGGGCTGTTCAAGGAGGAGATTTTGCCATTGGAGGTTGAGGCAAAGGAGGAGGAAGAGGACGACGAGGGCGAAGAGACAAAGGTTACAATCAAGAAGGTTGTAGTTGACACAGATAGTGGTCCAAGAAAGGGTGTTACCCCAGAATCCCTCGGCAAAATTAGACCCGCTTTCAAAAAGGATGGCTCCACACACGCTGGTAACTCTTCACAGGTGTCTGATGGTGCTTCAGGTGTTTTGCTTGCGCGCCGTGATGTCGCTGAGAAATTGGGTCTCCCAGTCATTGGCAAGTATGTTGACTTTAGAGTCCTCGGTGTTCCACCTGAGATCATGGGTGTTGGTCCAGCTTATGCCATCCCACAGGTGCTCAAGGCGACTGGCCTTGGCGTTGACGATATCGATGTGTACGAGATCAATGAGGCCTTTGCTGCTCAGGCCCTCTTCTCCATTCACCGCGTTGGTATCGACTTGAAAAGGGTCAACCCTCGTGGTGGTGCCATTGCTTTGGGCCACCCATTGGCTGCAACTGGTGGTAGACAGATTGCCACTTTGTTGAGAGAACTCAAGCCAGGCCAGATTGGTGTCACCTCAATGTGTTTGGGTACCGGTATGGGCGCCGCAGCTGTGTTTGTCAGAGAGTAGGCATATTTATGGCTGAGATAGCATGTATTTATTGTAAACGAGCGTTCTAACGAAAATGAATTATTAATTGTAGTCTGATGTCTGGTAAGATGCCAGGCCTGAAGAGTTTGGAGCGTGCCGAGGAAACGCGCCGAGGATTTAAAAAAAAACCCCAGTAGAGTTTAGAGCCTTGCCATCAACCCCAACAACAGAGACAGGAAAAGCGCAAGGAGATATTTACTACGAAAACAAAAATCGACATGCCATCTGTTGAGGAGATTAACCCTAACATATACGTTAAAGACTCGTACTTCACCTCGTCGGTCAACTTGCCAACACGATCCAAACACAAGAACGCCTCCCAGGATAACCGCCCACGCAAGCGCCTGGCCCCTGGATCGTACAATCTCGCGTCTATCGAGTCAAATATACACGGGACAGCCCTAACAGAAGATTTAGTTGAAGAGAAGAACTCCAATAAGAGATTTGCTGAACTTGATAGAGAAAACTACAACGAGACTGCCCGCATTGACTTGCCCAAGCTTGGAATCACGTTTGATTACCCACGGTTCCCACGTCAGACCCCAAAGAATCCAAAGTCAAAATCGAAACAGAGTGCACTCCAACACGTGAGAAAAGTTCTGGCGTCAAGAAGAGGCTTATCAAACTATTTAGACGAAGATGAGAGAAACGCCGCCATCTTATTCAACGTTGTCAGCAAGAAGAAGAACACAATGCTGATGGTTCCTAACAAGAAGCTTTGCTCGATATGTGGTAATAATGCCCCTGGAAGCTGTGTGAGATGTAATTCCCGCATTTGCAGTGTTAAATGCACTGCAGTGCACAATGAAACACGGTGCACTGGTTTCTTCAGTTGAGACTGGCCACTACAGAACCGCAACATCAGTACCCTGCAAAACCCACACATACTCACGGGACTTTAATGAATGATGACCAATAATAATCTTGTAAAACTAATAACTTAATATTTCGGGATCTGGAATGCCCGAAAAGAAAATCTTCAATAGTTGTTAGTAATGTTGATCCAGACTTGGCCCCATCGCGAAGGCGCAAATGGAGGAGATCTCCCACAATTACATCGCTTTTCGTTTAACAATAATACCAAACACTTTTCTGAGACAGGCAAACATGCTTCGTCCAACTCGTCCGCAGCTTACGCATATTTTGCCGAAGCTTAGACTATTTCAGTCAACGCTCAACGTGGCCATCGTGGGCTCTGGTCCATCTGGGTTCTACACTGCTCATGACCTGCTTAAGCGCCCAAATGTCAACGTCACCATGTTTGAGAAGCTCCCTACTCCATTTGGACTAAGCCGATATGGTGTTGCTCCTGATCACTTGGAAGTAAAAAACTGCGAAGAGACATTTACAGAAGCAGCAAAGAGCGACCGATTCCAATTTAGGGGTAATTGTGAGATAGGTAAAGACGTCACTCTTGATGAACTTAAGCAAAGATTTAACAGCGTTGTTCTCGCCTATGGATGTGATCATGGGAGCAGACTTGGAATCAAGGGCGAAGATCTTCCAGGAGTCATCAATGCGCATGAGTTTGTTGGCTGGTACAACGGCAACCCTCTGACTGAGCATGTCAGACCACCATTGGATAAAGTGGAGCGTGTTGTCATAGTGGGTAATGGTAACGTTGCGATGGACATTGCAAGATTGCTGATGATTCCAGTTGATAAAATTAGGAACAGTGATATCACTGAACATGCTATTAAGATGCTGGAAAAGAGCACAGTGAAGGATATTAAGATTGTAGCAAGAAGGGGCTTCTTGGAAAGCGCATTCGCTACGAAGGAGATCAGAGAGCTATTACAATTAGAGAAATATGGTGTCAAATTTGAGGGAATTGACAGTGATATCATCGAAGTTCTAATTCCTATCAAAAACAAATTAGAAAGAGTCCAAAAAAGAAAACTCGATACGTTATTGGAGTACATGCAGCCAGTCAGTGAGAGAAAAGGCAAGAAGAAATTCGAAATTCCGGATACATATACCAAGAGTTGGAAACTGGAGTATTTGCTTTCTCCAGTGGAAGTCAAGAAAAATGCTGATGATGAGCAGTTGGTATCTGAGATAACTTTCCAGAAGAACCTGCTTTATCATGAGTCACCAGAATCACCTGCAAAGGTTAAGCCTATTCCAAACGAGTTCAAAACTTTTGCAGCAGACCTGGTTGTTACCAGTCTTGGATTCAAGGGCTCATCTATTCCAGGCCTTGATTCATTGGGAATCTACTTTGATGATAAACGAGGAGCCATTCCAGACAAGAACTCAAGAGCAGTCAATGTCGATGGCAAAGAGGTTCCTGGTATCTACGTCACTGGATGGATCAAGAACTCCAAAAAAGGGCCGATCTTGAATACTTTAGTGGATTCCAGCGCTGTGGCAAAGTCAGTCTTAGAGGATTTCGAATCAGGGGTCACTAAACGTGAGACAACGGGTATTAAAGGTTGGGACATCAAGGATACCACAAATTGGGATGATTGGCATGCCCTTAATGACTTTGAACTCGAGTTTGGTAAACTGCATGATAAGGCTAGATGGAAAGTTCCTGAAGTTCGTAAAATGCTTGAAATAATTGGTGAGCAAAGCGGTTCTAAAGACGACAAGATCAAAAAGTTCAAGGATTGGCTGGAGTCCTTCAAGTAAAAAAAAAATCCAACCTGCACTACAACTGATTTAACGATCTTTTATATAATGTCATAAAACATGGATTTGTAAATATGTGTGTTGTTGTTCTCGTTGAAAGTGTACCCGCTCTTGTCTTTCTGTAGAGTGATAGGTAAAAAATGCAACATCATTCCCTTCAGAAAATAACAAGTCATTCTATATCGTCAAAAACATATCGTTGTAAAGTGTTTTCTTGTTTTTCCAAACAAAAAGCATGTCGAATATCAAATTCAATCACCTCTCTAATTCTTTCCAAAAAAGATACGTTTAGTGGTGCTCACCGGCCTTGTGGTGACGCAAGTGGAAGTAGTACTCGAGGGAGTAACCGAACACGAGGATGAAAGCAGCCAGGTGCAACAATGGCTTACCGGTGGCGTTGTCGCCGTCGAAGAACTTAGCCTTGTAACGGCCAATGACACCAGATGGCTTGATAGCTGGAGCAGAACCCTGTGGCAAAGCCTTGTAGAACTCAACGACAGAAGCCAGTCTCTTAGCAGCTGGGTTGGAACCAATGTTCTGTGGGGAAAATAGTTAGTATGCTGGGGATTCAACAGATCATCAGGTGCAGCAGATTAGAGGGGTAAGGACGAGAAACGGGAGTTTGAACCGTATTGTGGATGCAATTGACTTGTTTCTTGTGCGCGGTTGAGTTGTATTCAGTGATATGCCTGTTGGGCATGGTTAATGGTGTAGCCAAGGGGGCATGAGGTATCTTCAAAACTGAGCGCTGTGATATCGAAGAAACCCATTTGACGGGGCGGACTTTTAATTGATCGTGAAATTGTCAAATTTAACTGTCTCCAAAGAAGAATTGAGCGCCAAAGAAACTGTGATTCATGATACACCCTTCAGCGGTTGTCGGAAACGCGCCGATGTACACCCCTTCTCTCCTTTAGTCCTCGACACAAGCGGCACGCGCAAAACGGGCTGACCGACTCACCTTAGCAGAGGCGATCTTTGGAGGGATCAAAGTGGACAATTGGCGTCTGATGATAAAGGACATCTTTAGCTGTGTTGTTGATGGTAAAGAAGCAAAGGAAGAGCACCGTGTCTTGTCGTTGGTGTGTTCACTTTTTTTCTGGGTTTTTGGCCGGTGCCGCTACTACGAATTCAATTGGCAGCGCATAACTCTCACGGCGCGTGTGCCGCGTTTATGCGTACGAGAACTTCGAAATGCGCTACGAGTGTAAGTAAACCATATTTTGGCTTAACAATACAGTCTTTGAGCCAGGTGCGATTAAAGCGTATATGATACAAGATAACGTAGCGTTAGTCATTAATTGAGGCTTATTCCTGGGAGATGTAGAGCACTGTGCAAGTATGTTAGTATTTTTTTTAATTCCCCTTCCTGTCCCTACACCGGGGCACCTTTGGATGGCGCTAAAGGATTCGTTAAACTTACCGTTGTTTCCACGGATGAATACGTCTCCGTACTTTCTCGTGACTTTACCGCCCACAACTTCCTCAGTCTCCTCTAGGGCGATGTTCATGTAACCGTCAATTGTGTCGAGTGTTCCTGCAATTACAGAATGTTAGTTTTAGTCCGTAGAGGCGGATGCAATATACCGCCTCGATGCTCACAAAGGAGCGAAGCATGCCGTGCACCCGTCGAAACAGTGAGCAGGAGGACGGCGACGAAAAGAACTTACCGTGATATTCTTCACCAGAATAGAGCTTCACAACAACTTTGCCCCCAGTGATATCTGAAAGGAACCTGGATGGCGCTGATATGACCGCAGTCTCTGCCGTTGAAGACATCGTTGTATTTTGCGTGTATGTGTGTATGTTCGTGTGGGGGGGAAAGCCGCGTATCAGGAATCAACAAGCTGAGAAGAATTCACGCGAGTCTTGAAGTAGAGACTGGCCTTATGGTGTATCCCGTTTGTTAGCTCCACACGGAGCGCTAGTGCGGATGGTTACACCAAGCGCCAACACTTCAGACTTTCGCCTTGGGCGTTTACTTCCTGCTGAGCTCGAATTCGCGGATCACGTGGTCTGGCACGTGACCAAAGACCAAAGGGGCACAAGGCGCGGCGTGGGACCGCTTACAACTAAGGGGAAGTGAGAGAGAGACAGCGGGCAGGCTCTGCTGGGCGGGAGTGCGACTAGGGTATAAAAGATACACGGGGACAGGCGGTAGGAGACGACGTTTCCCGATGAGCTGCGGTCTGCCCGTTCTGGGAGGGACCGTTTCAGCTGCTCCCCGGCTCCTGTGTTGGAGGGGGAGAGGGAGAGTCTGGCGCTCGTTCTCTGCACGTTCAAGCACGCTGCGCAGGTGAGATTTCGGTTGTGGCCAGCGAACTGAGCAAACCCTATCTCATCTGGGGCGAGAGGGGGGACTCTCTGTGGCAGAGGGCTCTATTATGAGGTAGATGAGCAGTCTAGAGCAGGTGCTTGAGGGCGTCACGACGCGTGGGCAGCGCCTCAGCGGGCCCTGCAGCCGCCCCCGCCGTTGCAGAGCTGAGAGGCGTTGGTTCCATCCTCTTCTGCAAGGCAGCAGGCTCCTACCCACATTGCGGACATTCCCAAAGCGTATGCTAATTAGAAGCGTCGAGCAGCGGAATCCCTGTAGCCAATCTTGCTGGTTGCAGTCTCCACCAACAGAGCAGAAGCTTGTCTGGCAGTCAACACGCCACCAGGACACGGAAGCACCATCCAGAGGGCCCACAAAGAGGGCACATCCGGCAGCAGTGCGTACACCTCGCTAAACGCGCTCGAGACGATCCGGGGCCAGACACTTTGCCAGAGCTGAACCGCGATCTCTGCCCTCCTACAAACGCGCGCTCCATCCCTTTTCTTCCTTCAACACAGCAATAGCCCACTGAAACAGTACCCGCCCTGGCAAGCCGCCCCCTGAACGCCCCAGCAAGCGGTGCGATTAATAATTTGAGCGCTGTACTCGAACCTGTCGTTCCTTTGGCCCCAAGCGCCCCACAAGAGGAGACTTCTCTTGCCGCCACTGACACAAAGCAGCAGGTGCTCTTCAACCGCAAGATCAGAGCCAAAAGCAGAAGACGCACAGCGTTGCTAATTTTGTACCCGTGCCAGCGCTTCCGTCAGCGGTATTTCCCTGCCCCTGAGAACAGTGCTAGCACACTGAATTGCCCTTACAACGAGGACCAGACCTCAATTGCGCCATTGCCATCACTTTTTCGCTTGCCCAACCTCCCTAGGCACATCCATCGGCCTCTGCCATCACAAAGGCTCTACTTCGACCGCCAATGACGACATACGAGGCACCAACATCACCTGGGCAGAGCTCCTTCAACGATGACGATGACGACTCCCACAAATGCAGAAGATGCGACTTGGTAAGTGTTTTTTTTTTGTTGATTTTGGTGCCTCTACTAAAAGAGCCGCTCGGATTCATCGGGAACCAAGGGCATAGACGAAGAAGAATTTACTAACGATTTTCTCAATTAGCCCATCTTGGAAGGCCATGCCTACGAGCTAGGAGGAGACAGATGGCACATGTATTGTTTCAGCTGCTCCAAGTGCTCTAAACTTCTGGGAACTTCCTCAAATTTTTTGGTTCTAGGGACTGGCGATTTGATTTGTTCAGATTGCTCATATGCATGCAACGCTTGTGGAAAGAAGATTGATGATTTGGCAATTCTCACTGGAGACCAAGCTTATTGCTCAACATGCTTCTGTTGTCGCAACTGTAAAAAAAGAATTGAAGACTTGAAATATGCAAGAACTTCAAAGGGATTATTCTGTATGTCATGTCATGAAAAGCTGCTCGAGAAGAAGAGGAAACACGACAAGGAAAAACGATTAAACCAAAGGGCATCGAGACCGGTGAACCCGGAAAAGTCCTTACCGAAAGTCCCTCAGGATTATTCATCCCATTCTTCAGAGGAACCTTTCCGGGTCATGTCCCCAGAGACCGCAGTTTCTGATGAATCAGCATCAGGTGCCATGGATTACATCACCACCACTACAATCTCGACTCCTGAAATCCCACTGAGGTCACCTGAGAGAATCGCAATACAGCCTTCTCCACAAGTTGCAGAAAATACTCGTATTTTGGACCCACCGGTAGCTGTTTCCCCAATGAAATTCCCAGCACATCTATCACCATTGATTGGTGATGATCAATTCGATCAAACACAGAATTTTTCGGAAAGATCACGATCAGTGCATGGAACACCACAACGTCAATACCTTGGTATTCTTACACCAGAGAGATCCTTAGCTCGCTCTCCTTTAAGACAGACTATTTTGACGCCAAGTGATAAAAATAGACAAGCCGTTGTCGTTGGTGATATCAGCTCAAGCTCTTCCAACATTTTGTCGAGTTATATTAAGGATTCTCCACCTCCAACAGTTCCACCTCCCAAGATTCCAGATGAGGACTTCATTGATATGTCTGACAGCGATGAAGACGTAACGAAGTATAACATTAAACCGCCTGGATTCAGTGAGATTAGACATAGCGAGAGTATACCTGCTGGTTTGAACATTCAAGGGCTGCCATCATTTGATGAGCATTTCGATAATGAGGTCCAGGCCGAGATCAAACAGGAGGGTGTAAATAAGGATTTGGCTTCTCCAAGAACTAACGGAACATATGACGAAGGAGAGAAGGAAAATGAAGGTGAAGGGTTTGGAAGCACCAAATCTTGGAAGACCTCATTTATGTCCCCAAACGCTACAAACAAGAAGCTTGCACATCTTAGTGATACTTCTCAAGTACAAAGATCAAGATCTATCAGATCACCAAAAAATTTCTTGAATTTCAGAAAGCATAAAAAGACGACATCTTCGTCTTCTGTGGAGAATTATAAGATCTCCTCACCAATTCCAGAGTACGGAAAAACATTTGAAGATGGCAATTTAAATGTTCGCACACCAAGAGTGACCCAGGAGACTTCTCCTTATCAGGGCGCAGCTTTATTTTCAACTCCTCCACTTCCTTCTCACGGTCATATATCTAACCAGAGAAAACACTCCGTACATGGCCGATCAAGATCAGACGCAAATGTTACTGAATCTCACGATATAGTCAATTCTGAGCTGGAACTTCGTTCGTTAAGGATGGAAATCCGTGATTTGAAAACGACCAAACATAGTGTTCTGAAAGAGGTTACTGATTTAACATCACAAAGAGATGAGTTGAATTTGGAAATTGTCCAACTTCAATCCAAATTGGATCAATTGAAGATCCAACTTCAAGGGCAGTCTTCCAAGTCTTCTGTAGATGAGATCAATGATGCCACTCCGTTTTCATTAGTCTCGAATACAGGGCCACCACACTCAGCAAGCACATCTGGAAGTACACCAACCGTTGAAACTGTGGAACACATTCACGTTGATCCCAAACAGAAAACAAGCAAGACCAGATTTTGGAAGAGATTTGGTAAGAATGATGGAATGATAAGTTCCCAATCTGCTTACTCAATTAGTAATATCTTGAATGATGGAGGAGCTAAAAGCGGGAATCCACAAATCTCTGCACCAATGTTGAGGACTGAAGAAGCTGATGAACTTGGTGGAAATGATAACAAGAAGCTTTTGAATACTAAAGGCTATAACTTGGAGAATGCTAATTCGTCTCAATCTGTCGTTACAAACAGTTCGAGTTCCGCCTTAATCATGTCTGATTTGTTTAATTCATCCTTGGTTATGCGTGCTTCTTATGAAAAGAGGCCAATTCCGTTGATTGTTTCACGGTTAATTTCGGAAGTTGAGAAACGTGGATTAGATTCTGAGGGTATTTACAGAAAGAATGGCGCAACCTCCCAGATGAATGCTATCTTTAAGGCATTTAACAACCTGTATCAGGCCGAAACGTCTCAAGAATTGGAAAATGCGTTGAGCAATTGTGATGTAAATGCGCTAACAAGCTCATTGAAGAGATACTTGTATTACCATCTTCCAGAACCAATAATTACTATGCAGGTGTATGAAGAATACATCTCTATCGCCAAATTTACGGATGAACAGGATAAGATTGATGCTCTGGCACATGTTGTTGAACAATTACCCAAGGCAAATGCTCGTGTTTTGGTTTCGATGCTCACGCATTTGAAGAAGGTTGATTCGTATTCTCATTTGAATAAGATGAACTTTTACAATTTGGCAGTTGTCTTTGCGCCAACTTTCTCCCGAGTTTCGGACGGCGAGCGAGAATTGATGGATATGACACCAAGAAATAATGTCACAGAGTTTTTGCTAATGAGACAAGATGAAATCTTTGGCCGTTTGCAGGAGGAACTTGAATGATTTTTCAAGTTCTGTAAGTGGGATGGTGTCATTTTTTTTTGGTGTGTGGATATATAAACGATAGCGACAGTATTTTCCCCCTGTTTCCTCTCTTCCTTTGATTTCTGTTTATTCTTAAAGTGAAACTTTGTTAAAGACTACATGCGATTTTGTATTGTAGCTTTAGCGATCATAAATCAGATTAGTAACGATATGTGCAAGGAAAGGTCATGAGTAGGATTATGGGAGAACGACACAGCAGAGACTCAAAAAATCAGAGGCATGGGGCCTCTAGCCCACTGACCATGTGTCTCATTTGATGTCTTTGATCTCTGGAGCAGCAAACATCTCGTATCTTCTGTGGCCTGTTCTCAGCAGGTACTCGATTGTGGAGTACTCTTTTTTGGGCAGCTGGTTGTACTTTCTGAACTCGGCTCTTCAGCATTGTTAGTAATCCGGCAACGAGATAGCGAGAGTGTGTGTGTGAGAGAGAGAGAGAGAGAGAGAGTAACAAGAGCAAGAAACGTACCTGACATATTGAAGAAAGTGTGGCTGGTTTTCCTGGAGGAGAAGAGTGTTAGTCGTCATGATGGATCCGCAATGCCATGTTGGTGGGGAGCGCTTACCTTCGGCTTTGTGTACGATGTCCGCAGACACGTTCTGTAGAGCTTGAGCACCTCCTTTTGTAGCCCTGATAGCCTCTTAACTTTGGCAGCCATCGTGATCTTAGCCCGTTTGCGAGGCAGCAATGCTATTCTGCATTGCTGGACTAGTGCCATCGGCTCCTTCCAATAGCGGTTTTCAAGTAGAGGCTGTTGGCTAGGGCCACGACCATAGAGCCGGGGCCCGTCGACAGCGGTCTCGGAGCTCATAACCCGGAACTCCCATGGCTGTGTGGCATGGCCCCTCGAAGAGGGGCCGACGCTGCTCTCCTGCCTCCTGCCTGAAGTTGACAGGCAGGGCTGGGCTTGGATCCCCTTCCGTTATAGCCAGACGACGAATAGCGGCCCGACCCAACGGATTTGAGGTCTGCGGCTCTTCTCCATCGGCGGCGCGTCGGCTCCAAAAAATCTCAGATCAAAAGCTTTGTCTTCTCCTCTTGAGATACGCCTAGAAAGAGATCCACGACAGAGGAGCGGCAGACAGGGCTACAATGGTTGTGCCCATGGATACACCTCATGCTGCCGCCGCGGAGAGCCCTGCCACACAGCTTTTGGCATGGGTTGGGATCATTTGGTGGGCGGCAATGGTACTCATCACGACGTACGGGTTTACCGAGATCTGCCTGAAATTCAGTGCCGCCACGGATAGCCCACGGTCTGTGCAGTTTGGGGAGGATGGAGAGGTCGAAGATTCCGACGAGCTTGAAGGAGTGACTGTTCTCAGGCCCATCAAGGGCATTGATGTGGAGATGGATCTCTGTCTCGAGAGCGCGTTGCTTCAGCGATACCCAAAGAACAAGTTCCAAGTCCTCTTCTGCGTTGAGGACATTAAGGACCCTGCTGTGCCCGTAATCCAGGGTTTGATCAACAGATACTCCAGTTCAGTCGACGTGCAGCTGCTCATCGATGAGGATTACATCAATAACCACTTCGGGCCCAACCCAAAGATCAACAACTTGGCAAAAGGCTTCAGCAGGGCCAAATTTGACATCGTGTGGGTCCTGGACTCCAACGTTTGGGTCAGCCCCGGAGCCCTTTCCCGTTCAGTTTATGCGCTGAGAAACTCGACTGATAACGGTCGTTCCACAACCAACAGACCAGTCAAGCTTGTTCACCACGTTCCATTAGCATTATCAACGGATAACTCGAACACGGCCAATAACCTTGGCGCGAGATTGGATGAGATGTTCCTCCATACGTCACATGCCAAGTTCTATGTCTTCTTCAACAAGGCGTCAGTTGCCCCATGTGTCAATGGGAAATCAAACATGTATAGAATCTCTGATTTGGATCAGGCAGTGCTCAGTGTGTCTCGTGGCGAAAATAAGATCATCAACAACAAGAGCAATATTGCCACTGAAGCTGTACGCTATGTCAAGAGACGTGCCGAGAGTATCAGATTCTTCTCCAGATACATTGGCGAAGATAACATGATTGGAATTGCGCTCTGGGAGATCGGAGGACGCACAGGAATGACTGGAGATGTTGTTTGTCAGCCATTAGGAGGTGCCAAATCCAACACAATCAAGGACTATGTGGATAGACGCGTTAGGTGGCTAAGAGTCAGAAGATACATGGTCTTGGCAGCTACACTTATTGAGCCAACTACAGAGAGCTTTGTTGTGGGCATGTTTGGTGCCTTTGGTATCTCCACCCTATGGTTCAATGGCAAGCACATGTGGACTCTGCTTCTCCTGCATGAATTGATTTGGTGTGCTACAGATTATGCTCAATCGAGGGTTCTACTTACTCATGCCTCCCAGGACCGTATGCAGAAGTTTGAAGTTCCGTTCTTCCTGAACCATACACAGGAGAAGCTGAAATTATCAACGTGGCTGCCGATCTGGCTCTTGAGAGAAGTGTTAGCTCTGCCAATCTGGATCATTGCGATGTGTGGAACGCAGATCGATTGGAGAAACCGCCCCTTCAAAATCAGACCTGACTTGAGTGCAGAGGAGCTGTAGAAAAAAAAAAGAGAGAGAGAGAGAGGCATGGACGACAAGATTTGATGATGATATGAGGTATACTAAATTTAACAGGGGCTTATATAATGGCTTGTACATAGTGTTGCTTAGACGGCTCAGCATGCACGGGATTTCTGGATGATAATTGTAGCTACCTGAACCGCAGACTGTGAGCGAAAATGCCACCTTGAGACACAAACCAGCCGGCAATGACTTCGTCCCCGAGGCGCCGAAAGGGCAGGCTTAATAGAGTGCGTCTTGGCGCGTCACGACGCGTAAGACGGCGGAGAATCGTGCCTGCAGAGGCGGCTGGTACTAGGCTTTGGGGTCCCCAGCCA